>PVJS01060644.1:0-11197 GCA_004027185.1 Glis glis | reverse complement strand
GACTGAATTAGTGGTTGCTCCAATCCTAAGACTCCAGCTCTTAGACCGTTCGACCAGCTACTGGTTCCTCTGACCCTCCACGTGCAGTCAGAACCTGGGACTACATTGCTGCAAACTGTAAGCCATCTGATAAATTCCTTTTTTTAAAAATATACTCATTCTGTGTATTCTGTTAATCTAGAGAACCCTGTCTAATACACCAACAATCTAGCTTATAGTCAGTCAGCTGTCAGTTAGTTAGTGAGGCAATTCATTGCTGGTTGACCACAGACAGCTGGGTGAGCCCAGCTGAGGCAAGAAGAATGTCCCAGCTGAGCCTCAGCTGGACCCAAATAGCCAATCCACAGAAATGTGACCTCAATAAATGTTTCTTCCACAAGCTACCAAGTTTGAGGCAGTTTTGTTACATCTGCCCACTACAGATAGGGCAGTTCTCCTGGTTCAGTTCTTTCTCATACCATTTTGTGGACCATTTCTCTCTTATCTTCAAAGCATCTATCTGTTTGCTCATGTGGCCTGTTTGCTCTCTTGATTATTGATTACAAACTGTTTATAGAGCATTTATTGCATGTTAGGTACTATGCTAGGCATAAGGATACTAAAAATTAATAACATGCATGTCACTTTGGAGTATGTGGAATGAATTCTGTGCTTCCTTTGGTTTATCTGATTACATGAAAACATTCTGTAAATGAGGCTTTTTTTAAATTTATTTTTTGGTACTGGGGATTGCACCTAGGGGCATTCTACCTTTGAACTACACCACTAGCCCTATTTATTTATTTATTTATTTATTTATTATGAATAAGGGTCTTGCTAAGTTGCTGAGGCTGGTCTCTAACATGCGATCCTCTGTCTTAGTCTCCTAAGTACTGGGATTATAGGCATGCATCACCAAGCCTGGCTTTATAAATGTTTTTTTAAATATATTTTAAGGAGCACTTAAAAGATAAGTGGGAGCGGTATTATTGTAAAAGAAAGAATAGCTTGGAGGTGGCTGCCCATTTTTTGCTCTAGGAATAAAAATTCTCTGTTCATTTGATACTGGAGTACCTGGCAGAACATTGAGGGGAGCTAGAGCTAATTTTTCTTCTCTGTTTTTCCCATGAAAAACTTCTCTCTATTCTTTCTAATATCTTATCTAAAAGCCTTTTCATTGTTGTGGCGGTGGTGCTGGGAATTGAACCCAGGGCCTCCTGGAAGCTAGGCAAGTTCTCTACCACTAAGTTGCATTCCCAGCTCTTTTTTTTTTTTTTTGCGGTACCGGGGATTGAACGCAGGGGCGTTCTACCTCTGCGCTACACCCCCGACCCTATTTTTTTATGCTTTATTTTTGAAACCGGGTCTCACGAAGTTGCGGAGGGCCTCACTAGGGAGAGAGAGAGAGAGAGAGAGAGAGAGAGGAGGGAGAGAGAGAGATAGATCGATCAATCAATCGTGCGCACGCATACGCGCTGAGGTTGGCCGCGAACCCGGATCCTCCGGTCTCTGCCTCCCAAAGTACTGGGATTACGAGCGTGCGCCACCACGCCCGGCTCCTAGCTCTTACTAAAGGATTTTCTGATTCCAGGGCCAAGTGATTTTAATTTCCCTGTAATCCAGAAGATAACATGTGTTAGTGGTTGGGTTGGGTGCAGTGAAGGAGGAGGCTAGGGAAAAAGAAAATAAAAATCCAAACCCAAACCAAAAACTGGCTTTGAATTCAGTAGATCTGGTTTGAATCCCATCTCTTCCTCTTAATGACAGAGAATTAAGTCTCAATATTTTTCGTGTGTAAAATGGGGTTATGTGGTTATATAGTCTATGGGGTATTTGAGGATTTGCTATAAGAAGTTGAGATAACTTATAAAGTTCCTATAAGAAAGATTTAAGTGCCTCCTAAACTCTCTACCACAGCTGAGGGGAATGTAAAATGGCACAGATGCTTTGGAAAACACTTTTTTTAAAAAAAAGTTAAGTATATCTTAACATATGATGCAGTTATTCCATTCCTAGATATTTACTCAAGAGCAATAAAAACACATGTCCACCCAAAGACATCTTCACCAATGCTCATAGTAACTTTATTTATAATATCCCAAACCCAGTGTTAACCCAAATGTCCCTTAAGAGGCAAATGGTTAAATAAATTGTGGTATATCCACAATATGGAATAATAGAAATAAAAAGGAATGACCTATTGATACATATAACAAAATGGATGAATTTCAATATACTTATATTGATTTAAAAAGCCGATGAAAAAGCACATAGTATATAATTCAATTTACACAAATTCTAGAAAATGCAAATTTATCTCTAGAGACAAAAACTAGATCTGTGGATGATGGAGACTGGGGTGGGAGAAGATGTAAATGACAAACGATGTGAGGAAACTTTTGGGGGAATGGAAATGTTTGATATTTTGATTGTGGCATGATTTCATGGATATGTTCATATTCAACATGCATCAAATTTTACACTTTGAAAATATATAGTTAATTGCATGTCAATTATACTTGTAGTCTTTTTTAAGGCAGGAAAAAAAGAAACTTTGAAGTATACCACAGTGATTTTAGTAAGACCTCAGAACATGGAGAGCTACAGTAGAGTTACAATCTGGTTCAATTCAGCATTTAAAGAAATTATTTTTTACTGCTTAGACTGGAGGAGGCAGGTAGTTTAAAAAAATAGAAACTAAGAAATATCAACTCAAGATTTCTATGAAACTAGTGAGATAATTACCATTTTGTTTCTTCTGGAAGGAATGCAAGAGATTTTGTTTCAAAGTGTAGGAGGTGGCCGGGCGTGGTGGCTCATGCTTGTAATCCCAGTACTTTGGGAGGCAGAGACCGGAGGATCCGGGTTCGCGGCCAGCCTCAGCTCTCTCGCTCTCTCTCTCTCCTTAGCGAGGCTCTCCGCAACTTCGTGAGACCCGGTTTCAAAATAAAGTATAAAAAATAGGGCCGGGGGCGTAGCGCGGAGGTAGAACGCCCCTGCGTTCAATCCCCGGTACCGCAAAAAATAAATAAATAAATAAACAAAGTGTAGGAGGTGTTAGAAGTAGCGCCTGGATCTAAAAATTATTGGGAATTATTTTCCTGGGGATTTTCAGAAAACGCAAAGGTATTATAGAATTTCAGCATCATATGACTTTGGATAAGAAATTATGCTATATTCTGTAATTACACATTTGTTCTCTTTACTAACTTTTTCATATTTGTAAAAACATAGTGGATTTAATTAGGAAAATGAGGGAAAATGTCCTACCTTTAAACAATAAAGTTTAATAATATGATAAAATTATAGGCTTTCCTATAATCATGAAGAACCTAATGAATTAGAAGCTAGAAGGATGATAATGTATACTTTCTCTTTCTTGTAGGAAAGGAAGGCCAATAATTTTGTCTTTTTTTTGTTTGTTTTTGGTACTGGGGATTGAACCCAGGGGCATTCTACCTCTGAGCTACACCTCCAGCCCTATTTTTTTATTCTTTATTTTGAAACAGGGTCTCACTAAGTTGTGAGGGCCTCACTAAGTAGCTAAGGCTGGTTGTGAACCGGGATCCTCCAGTCTCAGCCTCCCAAGTACTGGGATTACAAGCTTGCACCACCACGCCCAGCATTCTATGGTGATTTTGAAAATGACTTTCCTCCCAGTAGAGTCCAGGTTTCCAGTGTCATTCTTGTTCGGATGCCATACCATTATTTAACACAGCAGATGGAAAATTACTGTAAGATTTGCAATGAAATAATACTAGGTGTTTTAAAATGTTAACTTTGTTCCCTGGGGAAATAAGTTGTTATGTAAGTGGAATGAAATACAAATCTTCAGACGCATGATGTGAATCTCTTGAAAGATCATTTGAAGGTACCTTAGAAAATGATTGCCATGTGCCAGAACAACTCAAATCTGTAATAGTAAAATTAATTAAAATAGTACGCTCTACATTATTTAGTTTTGACTTCTTGTTTTAAATGGCTTCATCTCACTTATTTTTTAAAATAATTTTTTCTTTCTTTAAGCCTATTCTAAGTTTGTTTACCAAGTTAAAATAGAATGTCTCCAAAAATTCAGAGTGAATAGAAAGGTGTTTAATCATAACCTTCATACATATTTTATAATTTTAAACAAAACAGAAATATTTGGAAAGCAAACCCTCAATTCAAACAGTAAGTTCACAAAATCTAAATATGAAAGTTACAGAGGGACCTAGCTTGAACTTGACTGAAGTAATAAAACCTTCTTATAAAATCTGTAAAACTATGTTTTATTAAAACAACCACCCCAAATTTAATTATTTGGCATCACTTTGACAGGGAATATGGTTGAATTTCTAAGCAGGTTATGATAAAATTACTAATCGAAACATTTATTCCTCATTTCTTTGGAAATATGGTGGCTATCTTACTACTGTATTTAGAAAGTATTTGATACCTGGTGTTATGGTTAGATATCGACTGGCTCCTTGAAGAGCTCATAAATTGGTGTTTGGAGTTGAGTCTTGAGGGTTGTAATCCCAGCAGAGGATAAATCCATTGTAATGGATTTACCTGGGTGGTACCTGAAAGACTAGCAGGGTGTGGCTGGAGGTGGGTCCCTGGGGTGCAGCCTTGGGGATTATATAAATGGCTCCTCCTCCCTGCTCCCTCCTTTGCCTCCAGCCTGTCCTCCTTGACGTAAAGAGCACAGCCCATGTGCTCCCCATCCGCTAAGCCCTGAGATCCACGGTCCTGACTTGGACTGAACCTGAAACTGTAAGAAAATAAATCTTCTTTCCTCTAAGTCAGGTCTTTAGATTATGGCTGCATGAATGCTGACTGGAACACCTGTTTTCAATAATTCAGTAATTTAGAACTATAAAAGCACAAAAGCTTACAGGTGGAAGGAGTTAGCCACCTTTTTTCCTTTTATTTTTACCGTGTTACTGAGAGGCAGAGGGGTGCTCTACCTCTAAGCTATACCCCCGAGGTTAGCCATCTTGACAATTATTATTTTAGTTGAACAAGAAGTACGAATATTGGCCCCTGCTAAAGCAAGATCCTTAAGCTGTCTCATGTTGTAAGGGTCTCCTACTACTACTTCCCGGCCCAGCAATTTCTTTTTCCAAATCTATTCATGCTATTTACTTATTTTTCATAATGTTCTAATCACTAGGTTAAGGTTTTGCTCATCGCCAAACATGACCAAAGTGAGCCTAAAGCCTAAAAAGTGGATTTGAGCTCATATGCACACTGCTTACATCAATACCCAGCCGGGTTTGGTGGTGCATGCCTGTAATCCCAGTACTTGGGAGGCTGAGACAGTAGGATGGCAGGTTCTACCAGCCTCAGCAACTTATGGAGACCTTGTTTCAAAAAAAAAAAAAAAAAGCTGGGGGTGTAGCTCGGAGTTAGCGTGCCCCTGGGTTCAGTCCCTCAGTCCCCCCCCCCCACGCACATGAAAAAAAATCAACACTCAATTTGACCAAACCTGTAAGGACATGACCTTCCCGGGTCATGCTATAAAATTTCTGTAAATACATCATGAAGTCCCTTTAGCAAAGAGTGTGATTACACAGTCCTGCCGCGCAAATGCTTCTTCTAACTTCATTAGAGGGTGGAATTTGTAAAAATGCAAAATGCTCTGAAATCAAGTATTGTTTTCTTTTTCGTGGGGAGATTGGAATCCTTGTTATATCCAGTAAAGCGTTCTAATCCGGCTGTTCCTCTAGAGGGAGACATAGTCCAGCGTTTATGCCGAGTGCAGCCTTCTCATCGTTTACTGTCTCTTTCTTTTTCTGCAGGACCGCGGTTTGCGCTCAGCAGCAGCTGCCACCGGCTCTCAGAGCTGGCTGTGGGAGAGAGAGACACAGGAGGCAGCGCCGCCTGGTCTTGCCATCCCGTTTCACTGCTTAACTGAACCTGGAGTGTTAGGACCTCTTCTCTCTCTGCATCCTCTCCGCATTGTACAGGAGGGGCAGTAGCTCCGTTCTCCCTGGACAGCCAGGCTGGGTGGAAGAGGGGTCTAGGGTGGACCAGGGGGCTCTGTCCTTTACGGTGACTTTCTAAAGATTGCCACGAGTGTATTTTGACAGTACAGTGCCTGGGGCGGGACGCGGAGAGGCGGCGGTGTTGGCTTTCGCCTGGATTGATTCCCTCGGACCCCTCCCCGCCTCCCTGCTCTCTCCCCTCCCGCCTTTAGCGAGGTGACACCGGCGACACCTGCTCGCTGGCGTTCGACGGTGGGACTCGCACCCTCTCGGTGGTGACGGTGCCCGCGCACTGGAGGTGACGGGGGCCGGCGGAGGGGTCGGTTCCCTTCGTTCCAGCACAGGATGCCCAGAGGGGCCGCGGGTGGGCTGCGTGGGGCTCTGCCCGCGGCGCTCGGAGGCGGGGTCGAGAGGCTGCAGCTGCCCGGGAGTTGCTGCTAAGTGGACTCGAGTCGGCGACGCAAAGTCTCGGAGAGGGCACCGGCGGGACCCGTCTGCGAGCTGCGGGAACCGGGGCGTCTGGCGGGGGGACAGTGGCCGAGCTCAGCGCCACCCCGGCGAGTGCTCCACCCCGGAGACCCGCGACCTGCGAGCGCCGGGGACTAGCTGGAGAAGTCCGCGGCGGAGGCTGCCTTGCTGAAGGTGAATCACTCGGTCCAATTGCCTTTCCCCCAGAGAAGCCGAGGGCGCGCGGAGAGCGGACGGAGGCTGTGCGAGCGCGCGCGCGTGTGAAAGGCAGCGGCGGCGCGAGGCGAGGCGAGAGGAAAAGTCTTGGCTCGGGGTTAAAAGCCAACACATCAGCGATGGAACGGGAGCGGTAATTGCTGCCAGTCCGCCGCGGTCCTCGCAGTCGGGGGAGCGGAGCGCACGGCGCGCAGCGCATCGGGCGAGCACAGCGGCGGCCGCGGGCGCTGCCAGGGGCTGCGGGACTTGGGCTTTCCCCAAACAAATCTTTTGATTACTTTGACACTGTGGAATAAAGACAGCCGGCGCCCGCACTCCACCTGCTACTCGCTCTAGGGGGATTGCTGTTCGGATGCGAAGCGATCCCCAAACCCCCTTTGCCATCGGAGGACGGAACACACTCCTACGCGCGCGCACACACACGCACGCTCGGGGCCACACTCGCACGCCCTCCGCGAGCGCACACCGCCAGGCTCGGGGTCCCTATGCCCCTGGATGGTGACGGCGGACGGGCATCTCGGAAGCGATGCAAGAGCGATAAGGCTGGCGCCGGCCCGCGCAAGCTGCAGGGACCTCGCTAGGTGTTGCCGCCACCGGGAAGCCGGGCTGCAGGTAGGTGCGAGCCGCGCTCCGGGACCGGAGCGGCCGCGGGAGGACGGCGGGCTCGGGAGCCCCGGGCACCTGCCTTCCCTCCCGGGTCTCGGGGCGGGGGGCTGTCGGGGCTCGCCCGGGGGGCCGGGATGGGGCAGATGCTAGTCCCGCAGCCCGCGTCCACGCAGGCGGGCAGGGTAGGGGCGGAGTAGAGGGACGCGAGAGGGGATGGAGCGTGCGGAAGGAGGCTGGCGAGCGCTGCCCTCCCGCTCCGCGCTGCCTCGTTTCTCCTCGCACCGCGAGCGAGCCGGCGGAGGACTCAAGTGGGGTTTAATTCCATCTTCCACCCAGACCGGTGCTGACCAGTAACCATATTGAACTTCTAAGACGGAGTAGTTGGGGGGTCGCGGTCAAGGGAGGATCGATAATCAATGCAATGTGTCAGGTCGCCTTTTTGAAAACCCGACTTTCTTGTCCACTTCTGATTAGTTAATTCTCAGGCCTGTCTGCACAGGGTGGGCGTTTCGGTGAAGCTACTCATTTGTCTACCTCGAACTGTTTTCGTAAAGAATCAGGCTAAGTTCCTGAGCCTCAGCTATTTAAGGGCTTATTTAGATTTGGGAATGGACACGCTATTACTGAATAAAATAAAGCTTGTTATAAAGGCGACTACAAGAGAGCCTCAGTAAAGGGTCCTCTTACGAGCAGCTTTCAGGAAAAGAACAGCTTCGGGGAAACTGATGATTTTTCATCTCTTTCCGGATAGATGTCTCCCAAGTCTTGCTAATATTACACGGTTTTTCTGCCCAACTGCTTTGCTGTCCCTTCCACCCTTCAGTTCTAAAAGGCTAGGTGTTTTCTACCAAGAGGTGTTTTCTTTAGGCTACTGACCTCCACTTATCAGTGGGGAACGTGGTATTTCCAGAAACTGCTTTTGCAAGGGAAAGTTTGAGGTCCCTCACCCTGTTTCTCCTAGAGCTGCAGGTTGAGCTATCCAGTCTCCACCTGAAAAGGACGAACCATGGGCTCTGCAAGAGCCCTCGGTAGGCGAGATGCTTGCTTATTTGGTATTCCACTTCCTGACCGAGTGCTAAACCGTCGCCTGAAGCCTTTGGAATCAAATGTGCAGTTACTGCCCTGGCTACCTGTCCTCCCCTTCTGCTGGGCGAGTTTGGCTTTTGGCAAAAAGACAGCGCAGGAAATATCCTCGTTTTGTGAGTGTGAAGTCCCCTCTTGAATTTTACAAAATCATTTGGGTAAAAAATGTATGCTCTTTTACTCTTGAAAAGTACCCACAAAGCACTCAGTGTATGTAGGAGGGTCCTTCACTCAGGACAGGATGAATTTCAACAACTATTGACTGGGTGGTAATGATCTGGTTCCTGTCTTCCCAACTAGATTGTTTTAGACATCAACATTCAGTCTGCTATCAATTAACACTCTAAAACTGCTCTATTAGGCAATATAAGTTAAGACAAATGAGTAATTGATGTAAGATTTCCATGTAAAGTGATAAACTGAAGTAACTAGCAAAGGAGATTAAAAATACTTCTAAAGCTTTTAAAAATCAGAACATTAGGGTTATTTGTATTTACCCCAGTCTCTCCATATTTGCACATGTACTCTCAGACTGGTGAATCATTTAGCAGTTTCAAAATTGGCACTTAACATGGTATATCTTAAATAAAAGACCTGACACATTTAATTGTCTCTTTCCCTACTTTATTCTGTTCTGGATCTCATCCTGAGTCAGTTGTTTAGATCTTGACCTTTCTGGAATCCTAATATTTAAAGCCATCAGTAAACACTTAAGGAGACATCAATAACCACACTGGATTATATTTTCATTTTCCCAATTTTCAGTGAAAACAATTGGGTTATATTATTTTTTAGATATAAGACTTTGGGAACAATGTCACTAACAACTGAGTACTTCAGCATAGGGAATTTTTAAAGAGGCAAACAGTTTTAGCGTGTTGTTTTATTCAAATTAGATATTTTTAAGGTTAAAATCTTGATTCTTTTCTTGCTTGAACTCATATATACTGGTATGATATATGTCTTTTAAGGAAGAACCAAAAAAGAAAACCTTGACATTAAAGCAAGCACCTATATAATGCTACAAGTTATGACAGAGAGAAATATAAGGTTTTTGAGTATGTGTGATTTCGAATCAGAAAAATATCAGCTATTTTAACAATGACAAATTGAAGAATGAAGATTCTTTGAGATGCCCATGGATCTGTGTCAAAATGGATGTATATTGCTTAGAGTCTGCATCACAATATTTACTAACCACCAAGTTATAAAATGTGATGACATGGCTATAAAAATATCTGTTTTTAGACATGGCCACTTTTCCTTTTTAAAAATTTATAAAATGATGAAATTTAGGGGGGAAATAGAAAATTTCAGAGAATTTATTTTATGTCTGATCAGAAAATTTTAGTTGTCCTGGATTCAATATCTTCACTATAGTGTTTCGATGACCATCTTCAAATGTATTTTTGTATTGAAATGTTCAAAGTACATTTTAAGGTTGATTTATCACTAATTGCATGTTATGGATTACCCAACACAGGAAGGGTAAGCTATTCTTTTCTAGCATTTCCCAAGCATTTCTTATCATGGCCTCTAAGAAAAAGTACTGTCAGATTGTGCCCAAGTTCAGCTGTGATTGCAAACTGATGAACATTTACTGTTGAGCTTTCTAATGTATGTGCCAAACAAGGAATGTTCCAAAGTGTCATCAGTTATTTCTAATATGTTTGAAAAGATGAAACAACCGGAGTGCAAACCGTTCAGTGCCCCTGCTTTTAATTCTGCAATATTTTATTAGGAATGCCTCATTAAGTCACATTATTCTGCAGCTGTTTTGTTCATTGAAAATTCAAGAGAAAATAAAGAACTTTACTATGCAATGCAGTTTTTTTGCTTTCTTGGTGAAAAAAAATTATAAGTTGAAGTAAAATAGGCATTAAGCATAGCCCCCTTTGATCTATGCCTGACATTTACAAATGCAATTCATCAATCTGTTATTAGCACAGCTCCATCAAAACAAAGAGAAGAAATGCATTAATACAGACTGCTGTGAGATCTGAAGGCCAAGGCAGCTGAATCAACCTCATATCTGGCCCACATGCTTGCATGGTATTTCACGTGCTATATCTTGCTGTTGAATCATTAGTTTTGTAATGCCATGTAATATGATGAATTTGCCATTTTGTTTGAAAATTCTTTGATTGACTTTATTTTGAACTACTTGTAGCAGATTGAACTATTTAATTATTTCATTGAAAGAGAAGGAATAATGTCACAATGATTTACCTTGAGTCTTTTTAGAGAACTGTTTTACTTTAGGTTTGGAGCACAGTCTGAGATGGGTGATAGACAGGTAGGCCTAGCAAAAAGAGACTTAGAAGTTAGTTTCTGTTTTTTACTTGGCTGCTGACTTACTGGGTAATTTTCAGAAGGTCCAATTATTTTTATTTAGCGTAGGGATTCAGTGTCCCAAGTAAAACTAATAATTTTTGTCTTCTACTTTTTATTCTTACAGAAATCTTAAGAGGAATGGTTAGTCTTATAATGTGAAGAACATAATATTTAAATATATTTCTCTATAATACCTATCTATACAATCTCTATATACCTATATATGCACACACATGTTTTAATGGCATCCATATAAAATACTGATTTTGTGTTAAAGGGTGCAAAAAAAACTTTATCAAAAATCTACATTTTGCCAGGCGTGGTGGCGCACGCTTGTAATCCCAGTACTTGGGAGGCAGAGACCAGAGGATCCGAGTTCGTGGCCAGCCTCAGCTACTTAGTGAGGCCCTCCGTAACTTTGTGAGACCCGGCTTCAAAAATAAAGTATAAAAAATAGGACCGGGGTGTAGCTCGGTGGTAGAATGCCCCTGGGTTCAATCCCTGGTACCGCAAAAAAAAAAAAAAAAAAAAAAAACAAA
>PVJS01060643.1:0-11198 GCA_004027185.1 Glis glis | reverse complement strand
GCGACCCCTGCACCAGGTACCAGACCCCAGCGTCCACATACGCAACCGCGGCAGCCCCTCGCCACCTGGGCGCCCCCTACTCCAATTACCTGACCCCGGCGTCCCCACGTGCAACCCCGAATGTCCTTGACCAACCTGGGGGGCCCTGTGCTAAGTACCAGAGCCCGGCTTCTAAACGAAACACCCCAGCAGGCCCTGCGCCACCTGGAAGCCCCCTTAGCCAGGTACCAGACCCCGGCATCCCCGCGCGCACCCTGGCAGTCCCAGCGCCACCTGGGAGGCCCCTGCACCATGTACCAGACCCTGGCGACCACGTGCGACACCCCAGAAGTCCCTGTGCCACCTGGGCAGCCTCTGCATCACATGGGCAACCCCTGCGCCAACAGGGCGGCTCTTACATCATGTACCAGACCCCGGCGTCCACGCATGCCACACCAGCAGCCCCTGAGACACCTGGGCGGCCTCATCACCCAGTACGAGACCCTGGCATCCAAGTGCGCAACCCCAGAACCCCTGTGCCACCTGGGATGCACCTGCGTCACCTGGGCAGACCCTGCGCCAATACCAGATGCCGGTGTTACCGCGCGCCACCCCGGCAGTCCCTTTGCTCCTAGGGCGACCACTGCGCCAGGTGCCAGACACCGGCGTTCCCGCGCACAACCCCAGCAGGCGCTGCGACACCTGGGCGGCCCTGCACCAGATACCAGTCCCCAGCGTCACCGCGTGCAACCCTGAAAGTCCTTGAGTCACCTGTGGGGACCCTGTGCTAGGTACCAGACCCCGGCATCTGCGCAAAACACCTCGTCAGGCCATGTGCCACCTGGGCTGCCCCTGCGCCAGTAACAGACACCGGCGTCCTCGTGTGCAACCCCAGAAATCCTTGCGCCACCTGGGCGGCCTCTGCGCTAGGGGTCAGACCCCGGTGTCCCCGCGTGCCACCCCAGCAGTACCTTCGCCACCTTGGCAGACCCTGCGCCAGGTACCAGACCCCGGCATCCCCGCGTGCAAACCCGGCAGCCCCAGTTCCACCTTGGTGTCCCCTGCGTCCCCTGGGCGGCCCCTTAGCCAGGTACAAGACCCCTGTGTTACCGCGCGAAACCCCTTCAGCCCCTGAACTACTTGGGCGACCCCTGCGCCTGGTACCAGACCCCGGCGCTCCCGCGCGCAACCCCGGCAGCCACTGCCAACGGGGCTGCCCCTTCGCAGGTACCAGACCCCGCCATCCCAGCGCGCCTCCCCGGTAGTTACTGCGCCACCTGGGCAGTCCTTGCGCCATGTCCCTTACCCCGTCATCCTCGCGCGCAACCCCGGAAGTCCTTATGCCAGCTGGGGTCCCGTGCACTAGGTACCAGACCCCGGCCTCCTCGCGCACAACAATGGCAGTTCCTGCGACACTTCAGCGACCCCTGCACCAGGGACCTGTCCCCGGCGTCCCCGCGCGCAACCCTGGCAGTCTATGCGACACCGGGGTGGCCCATGCGTCAGATACCAGACCTCGGCGTCCACGCGTGCAATCCCGAAAGTCCTTGAGCCACCTGGGGGGCCCCTGCGCCAGGTACCAGACCACGGCAACCCCACAAGCAAACTCGGCAGCCCCTGTACCACTGAGGCGTCCCCTGCGTCCCCTGGGTGGCCCCTGCATCAGAAGGGCTGCTCCTGCACCACCTGGGAGGCCCCTGCGCCAGGTATCAGACGGCATCATTGCGCGCGATCCCGGCAGCCCCTGTGCCGCCTGGGCGTCCCCTTTGTACCCTGGGCGGTCCCTGCACCAAGTACAAGACCCCGGTGTTTTCCCGCGCAACCCCGGTAGCCCTGATGCTCCCTTGGCGACGACTGCACCAGGTACCAGATCCCGGTGTTCCCGCGCGCAACCCCGGCAGCCCCTGTCCACCTTTGCGGCTTCTGCACCCAGTACGAGATCCCAGCCTCCAAGTGCGCATCCCCGGCACCCCTGTACCACCTGAGCTGCACCTGTGTCACCTGGGCCGCCCCTGCTCCAGGTACCCAACACCAGCATTACCGCGCACCACCCCGGCAGTCCCTGCGCTCCCTGGGCGAACTCTGAGCCAGGTGCCAGACCCCGGCTTACACGTACGCAACCCCAGCTGCCCCTTGCCACCTGGGCACCCCCGGTGCCAAGTACCAGACCCCTGCATGCCAGAGAGCAACCGCAGCAGCCCCTGCGCCACCTGGGCGGTCCTTACATCACATGGGCAGCCCCTGCACCACCTGGGCGGCCCCTCCCCAAGTATCAAACCCCAGCATCCCCGCGTGCAACCCCGAAAGTCCTAGGGCCACATGCGTGGCCCCTGTGCTAGGTACCAGACCGCGGCGTCACCGCGAGCAAGCCCGGCAGCCTCTGAGACACCTGGGCGGCCTCTGTGACACCTGGGTGGCTCCTGCGCCTTGTACGAAACCCCGGCGTCGACGTGCGCAACCCCAGCAGCCCCGGCGCTTCCTGGGCGACCCCTGCACCAAGTACCAGACACTGGCATCCCCGCGTGCCACCCCAGAATTCCCTGTGCCACCTGGGCGGCCTCTGCATCACATGGGCGGCCCCTGCGAGACCTGGGCGGCTCCTAGGCGAGGTACCAGACCCCATCGTCTCCTCGCGCCACCCTGGCAGTCCCTGCATCACCTATGCTGTCCCTGCACCATGTACCAGACTCCGATGTCCATGTGTCCCACCCAGCCGACCCTGAGCCACCTGGGCGGCCTCTGCACCCAGTATTGTTTTCCGCCGTCCAAGCGTGCATCCCCGGCACCTCTGTGACACCTGGGCTGTACCTGTGTCACCTGGGCGGCCCCTGCACCAGGTACCAGACGCTGGCATTACCGCGCGCCACCCCGGCAGTCCCTGCACTACCTGGGCGACCACTGCGCCAGTTAGAAGGCCCCGACGTCCACGTACACAACCCCGGCAGCCACTCACCACCTGGACGCCCCTATGCCAAGTACCAGACACCGGCATGCCTGCGCATAACCGCAGCAGCTCCTGCGCCATCTGGTCGAACCCTGTGCAACTCCGAAAGTCCTTGAGCCACCTGGGGGGGCCCCTGTGCTAGGTACCTCACCCCGGTGTCACCGCTAGCCACCCAACAGGCCCTGTGCCTAAGGGTGGCCCCTGCGCAGATACCAGACTCCGGTGTCCCCGCGTGCCACCACAGCAGTCCCTGCACCACCTTGGCGGCCCCTGCGCCAGGTACCAGACTCCAGCATCCCCACGTGCAAACCCGGCAGCCCCTGCCAATTGGGCTGCCCCTTCAGCAGGTACCAGACCCCGCTGTTCCCGGAGGGCAACACGGAAGTCACTGGGCCATCTGGGCGGTCCCTGCGCCCAGTACCATACCCCGGCGTCCTTGCGCGCAACCCCGGAAGTTTTTGCACCACCTGGGGTCCCCTACGCTAGGTACCAGACCCCTTCGTCCTCACGCACAAATATGGCAGTTCCTGCGCCCCCTCGGCGACCCCTGCGCCAGATACCTGACCACGGCGTCCCCGTGCGCAACACCGGCTGGCTATGCGACACCTGGGCGGCCCCTGCGTCAGATACCAGACCCCGGGGTCCCTGCGTGCAGCCCCGAAAGTCCTTGAGCCACCTGGGGGCCCCCTGTGCACGGTACCAGACCTGGCTTCACTGCGAGCCACCGCTCAGGCCCTGCGACACCTGGGGGGCCAATGCGCTATGTACCCGTCCCTGGCGTCACCCCGTGGAAGTACCAGACCCCTGTGTCACCGCGAGCCACCCGTCAGGCCAGCACCACCTTGGCGGTCCCTGCGCTAGGTACAAGACCCCAGGATCCCCGCGCGCAAACCCGAAAGCCCCTGTACCACCTGGGCTTCCCCTGCGTCCCCTGAGCGGCCAGTGCGTCCGGTACAAGACCCCGTTGTTACCGCGCGTAACCCCGGCAGCCCCTGAGCCACCTTGGTGGCTTCTTCACCCGGTACGAGACCATGGCGTCCAAGTGCGCAACCCCGGCACCCCTATACTACCTGCGCTGCACCTACATCACCTGGGAGGCCCCTGCGCCAGGTACCAGTCGCCGGGGTTACTGCGCGCCACCCCGGCATTCCCTGCCTTCCCTGGGTGACTCCTGCACCAGGTGTCAGACCCCGGCATCCACTTACCCAACACCGGCAGCCCCTTGCCACCTGGGCGAGCCCGGTCCCATGTACCAGACCCCAGCATGCCTGTGAGCATCCGCAGCAGCCCCTGCGCCATCTGGCCTGCCCCTGCCTCACATGCGCGGCCCCTGCACCACCTGGGCGGCCCCTGCGCCATGTATCAGACCCGGCTTCACCGCGTGCCACGCCGGCAGTTACTGTGCCACTTGGGCGTACCCTTCACCAGGTACAATACCCCGGAATCATCGCGTGCAAACACGGCAGCCCCTGTGCAACATGGGTGTCGCCTGCGTCCCCTGGGCTGCCCCTGCGCCAGGTATAAGACACAACCCCAGCAGCCCCTGAGCTCCTTGGGCAACGCCTGCAGCAGGTAACAGACCCTGGCGTCCTCGCGCGCAACCCCAGCTGTCACTGCAACATACGGGGTCCTCTGCACCAGGTACCTGACCCCGGCATCCCCGCACGCAACCCCGGCAGCTCCTGCGCCACCTGGGCAGCCCCTGCACCAAGTACCACATCCCAGCGTCCCCGCTTGCAACCCCGAAAATCCTTGAGCGACATGCGTGGCTCTTGCGCCATGTACGAGACACCGGCATCCACGTGCGCAACCCCGGCAGCCCCTGCGCCTCCTGGGCAGCCCCTGCGCCACGTACCAGACCCCGGCGTCCGCGCACGCCATCCCAGAAGTCCCTGTGCAACCTGGGTGGCCTCTACATCACATGTTCGGCCCCTGAGCCAATTGGGCGACTCTTGCACCATGTACCTGACCCCAGCTTCCACGAGAGCCACTCCAGAGGCCTTCAGCTTCCTGGGCGGCCTCTGCAACCAGTTGGAGACCCCGGCGTTCAAGTGTGCAACCCCGGCACCCCTGCGCAAACTGGGCTGAACCTGTGTCAAATGGGCGGTCCCTGCGCCAGGTACCAGACCCTGCCGTCCCCGTGCGCAACCCCAGCAGGCTATGCGACACCTGGGCGGTCCCTGTGCCACATACCAGACCCCGGAGTCCCCGTGTGCAACCCAAAAGTCCTTGAGCCACCATGGGGGCTCCTGTGCTAGTTACCAGACCCCGGTGTAAACGCGAGCCACCCCGGCAGGTCCTGCGACACCTCGAGTGCCCCTACACTAGGTACCAGACCCCGGCGTCCCCGCATGCAACCCCGGAAGTCCTTGCGCCAAATGGGGGAGCCCTGCGCCAGGTACCTGACCCCGGCGTCCTCGCACACAATCCCGGTAGTTCCTGTGCCACCTGGGCGACCCCTGCACCATGTACCGCACCCCAGTGTCCCTGCTTGCAAACCCGAATGTACTTGAGCCACCTGGGGGCCCCCGGTGCTAGGTATCAGATCCCGGCGTCACCACATTCAACTCCGGCAGCATCTGAGACACCTGGGTGGCCCCTACGGAACCTTGGTGGCCCCTGACAATATACGAGACCCCGGCGTCCACGTGCGTAACCCCAGCAGCCCCTGCGCTCCTTGGGCTACGCCTGCGCCAGGTACCAGACCCCGGTGTCCCCGCGCCCCACCCCAGCAGCCCCTGAGCCACCTGGGCGGCCTCTGCACACGGTACGAGACTCCAACGTCCAAGTGCGCAACCCTAGCACCATGTGCCACCTGGGCTGCACCTGCATCACCTGGGCGGCCCCTGCACCAAGTACCAGAACCCAGCGTCCTCACGCGCCACCTGACGGCCCCTGCACCAGGTACCAGACCCCAGCATCCCCGCGCGCAAACCCGGCAGCCCCTGTACCACCTAGGCGTCCCCTACGTGCCATGGGCGGCCCCTGCGCCAGGTACAAGTCCCCGGTTTTACCGCTCACAACCCAGCAGCTCCTGTGCCACCGGGGCGTCCCTTGCATCCCCTGGGAGTCTCCTGCGCTAGGTACCAGACACCGGTGATACAGCAGGCAACCACGGCAGCCCCTTTCTCCTTGGGCGACCCCTATGCCAGGTACCAGACCCGGCGTCCCCGTGCGCAACCCCGGCAGCCCCTGTCATCTGGGCTGCCCCTTCGCCATGTTCCAGATACCGCCGTCCCCGCGCGCAACCCCAGCAGTCACTGCGCCATCTGGGCGGTCCCTGCGCCGGTTACCAGACCCCGGAGTTCTCGCTCGAACCCCGGAAGTCCTTGCACCAATTTGGGGCCCCCTGTGCTAGGTACCAGACCCCAGCATCCTCGTGCACAACCACGACAGATCCTGTGCCACCTGTGAGATCCCTGCATCAGGTACCTGACACCGGCTTCCCCACGTGCAAACCCGAAAGTCATTGAGCCACCTGGGGGGCCCTGTGCTAGGTAACAGACGCCGACTTCACCGCGAAACACCCCGGCAGGCCCTGTGCCACCTGGACGGAACCTGCGCCAGTACCAGACCCCGGTGTCCACGCGTACAACCCCGGCAGTCCCTGCGCCTCCTGGGCAGCGCCTGCGCTAGGGGTCAGTCCCCAGTGTCCCCGCGTGACACCCAAGCAGTCCCTTCGCCACCTTGGCGTCCCGTGCGCCCGGTACCAGACCCCAGCATTCCTGCACGCAAACCCGGCAGCCCCAATACCACCTAGGCGTCCCCTACGTCCCCTGGGTGGCCCCTGCGCCACGTACAAGACGCCGGTGTTACCGCGCATAACCCCGGCAGCCCCTGCGCTCCTTGGGCGACACCTGTGCCGGGTACCAGACCCCGGCGTCCTCGCATGCAACCCCGGAAGTCCTTGCGCCACATGGGGTCCCCTGTGCTAGGTACGAGACCCCGGCATCCTCGCGCAGAATATAGCATTTCCTGCGCAACCTGGGCGACACCTGTGCCACGTACCTGACCCCGGCATCCCGCGCACAACCCCCACAGGCTATGCGATATCTGGGCGGCCCCTGCGCCAATACCAGACCCCGGTGTCCTCGCACGCAACCTCAGCAGTTCCTGCTCCACCTTGGCAACCCCTGCGCCAGGGGTCTGGTACGTGGCGAAGGGGCAGCCCAGATGGCAAGGGCTTTCGGGGTTACACGTGGGGACACCGGGTCTGGTACCTGGCGCAGGGGTATCCCAAGGAGTGCAGGAGCTGCCGGGTTTGCGCGCAGGTATTCGGAGTCTGGTACCTGGCGCAGGGGCGGCCCATGTGACGCAGGTGCAGCCCAGGTGGCACAGGGATGCCGGGGTTGCGCACTGGGACGCCAGGGTCTCATACCGGGTGCAAAGGCCGCCCAGGTGTCTCGGGGCTGCTGGGGTGTCGCACGTGGTCGCCGGGGTCTGGTACATGGTGCACGGGCCGCCCATGTGGCGCAGGGGCTGCCGGGGTTGCGCGCGGGGACACCGGGGTCTGGTACTTGGCTAAGGGGGTGTCCAGGTGGCGCATTGACTGCCAGGGTGGCGCGACGGGACGGCGGGGTCTGGTAACTGGTACAAGGGCCGCACAGGTGGCGCAGGGCTTGCCGGGATGGCACGCGGGGACACCGTGGTCTTACCCCCATGGCAGAGGGCCGCCCAGGTGGTGCCGGGACTGGCGGGGCTGTACGCGGGGATGTTGGGGTCTGGTAGCTTGCGCAGTAGCCGCCCAGGTGTCGCAGGGCCTGCTGGGGTTGCGCTCGGGAATGTCGGGTTAGGTACCTGGTACAGGGGTTGCCCAGGAGGCGCAGGAACCGCCGTGGTTGTGCGTGACGACGCCGGGGTCTGGAACCTAGCACAGGTGCCCCCCAGGTAGCACAAGTACTACTGGGGTGTCGCGCGAGGACGCCGGGGTCTGGTACCTGGCACAGGGGCGCCCCAGGTGGCTCAAGGAATTTTGGGGTGGCAAGCGTGGATGCTGGGGTCTGGTACCTAGCACAGGGGCCCCCCAGGTGGCTCAAGGACTTTCGGGGTTGCACGCGGGGACGCCGGGGTCTAATATCTGGCTCAGGGGTCGAACAGGTGGTACAAGGACTGCCGGGGTTGCAAGCGGTGACCCCAGGGTCTGATACCTGGCACAGGGGCCGCCCATGTGGTGCAGGGGCCGCCCATGTGATGCAGGGGCTGCCCAGGTGGCGCAGGGTCTGCTGCGGTTGCGCGCAGACATGCAGGAGTCTTGTCCTTGGCACAGGGGGCGCCCAGGTGGCGAGGGGCTGCCGGGGTTGCGTACGTGGACGCCGGGGTCTGGTACCTGGCGCAGGGGTCGCCCAGGGAGTGCAGGGACTGCCGGGGTGGCTTGCGGTAACGCCGGCATCTGGTATCTGGAAAAGTAGCCGCCCAGTTGGCGTAGGGGCCGCCGATGAGATGCAGGGGCCGCCCAGGTGGCACAGAGAATTCTGGGGTGGCGTGCGGGGACGCCAATGTCTGTTACTTGGTGCAGGGGCCACCCAGGAGGTGCAGGGGCTTCTGGGTTTTCCCACGTGGACGCTGGGGTCGGATACCTAGCACAGGGGCCCCCCAGGGGGCTCAAGGTCTTTCGGGGTTGCACGTGGGGACGCCAGGGTCTGGTACATGATTCAGGGGCCGTCCAGGTGTCGCATAGACTGCGGATACCTGGCGCAGGGTTGGCCCAGGTGGCGCAGGAACTGCCATTATTGTGCGGAAGGTGGTCGGGGTCTGGTACGTAGCGCAAGGGACCCCAGGTGGCGCAAGGACTTACGGGGTTGCGCGCGAGGATGCCGGGGTCTGGTACCTGGCGCAGGGGTCGCCCAGGTTGCGCAGGGACTTCCGGGGTGTTGCGCGGTAATGCCGGCTTCTGGTACCTGTTCCGGGGCCGCCCAGGTGACAGGTGCAGCCCAGGAGATGCAGGGTCTGCCGGGGTTGCGCGCGGTAAAACCGAGGTCTTGTACCTAATGCAGGGGCATCCCACGGGACGCAGGGGATGCCCAGATGGCACAGGGGCTGCCGGATATGCGTGCGATGATGCCAGGGTCTGGTATCTGGTGCAGGGTTCGCCCAGGTGGCCCAGGAACTGCCGGGGTTGCACGCTGTGACGCCGGGGTCTGATACCTGGCCCAGGGGCCACCCAGGTGGTGCAGGAGCCACTTTTCTGATGAAGGGGAAGCCCAGGTGGCGCAGAGGCTGCTGCTGTTGCGCGCAGTTATTCTGGGGTCTGGTACTTGGCACCGGGGTCGCCCAGTTGGCATGGGGCTGCTGAGGTTGCTTACCTGGACTCAGGGGTCTGGCACCTGGCGCAGGGGTCGCCCAGGAAGCGCATGGATTGCCGGGGTGGCGTGCGGTAATGCCGGCTTCTGGAACTTGGTGCAGGGGCCGCCCAGGTGATGCAGGTGCACCCCAGGTGGCACAGGGGTGCCGGAGTTGCGCACTTGGACGCTGGGGTCTCGTATCGGGTGCAGAGGCCGCCAAGGTGGCTCAAGGACATTCTGGATTGCACGCGGGGTCGCTGGGACTTGTACCTAATGCAGGGACTGCCCAGGTGGCGCAGTGACTGCTGGGGTTGTGCGCGGGAATGGCGGGGTCTGGTACCTGGCGAAGGGACAGGCCAGATGGCAGGGGCTGCTGGGGTTGCACGCGGGGCCGCCCATGTGACGCAGGTTCAGCCCAGGTGGCTCAGGGGTGCCGAGGTTGCGCACATGGACGCCGGGGTCTCCTACTGGGTGCAGAGGCCGCCCAGATGGCTCAGGGCCTCTGGAGTGGTGCACTTGGACGCCGGCATCTTGTATATGGTGCAGGTTCCGCCCAGGTAGCGCAGGGGCCGCCCATGTAATGCAGTGGTCGCCCAAGTGGCACAGGGACTACCGGCGTGGCGCGAGGAGACGCCGGAGTCTGGTACCTGGCGCAGGAGCCGCCCAGTTGGCGCAGGAGCTGCCCATGTGATGCAGAGGCCGCCCAGGTGGCACAGGAACTTCTGGGGTGCCGCGCGGGGATGCCGGGGTCTGGTACATGGCGCAGGCGCCGACAAGGAGGTTCAGGCGCTGCCCGGTATCGCACGTGGATGCCGGGGTCTGATACCTAGCACACGAGTACCCCAGGGGGCTCAAGGACTTCCGGGGTTGCATGAGGAGACGACGGGGTCTTATACCTACCACAGGAGCACCCCAGGTGGCTGAAGGACTTTTGAGGTTGCACAAGGGAACGCCGGGGTCTGGTATCTGGTGTAGGGGCCACCCTGGTGTCGCGTAGCCTCCCGGGGTTGCTCGCGGGGACGTCGGTGTCTGGTACCTGGTGCAGGGGCCGCCCAGGTGACACAGGTGCAGCCCAGGTGGCACAGGGGGGCCGGAGTTTCGCACTTGGACGCCGGGGTCTCGTACCAGGTGCAGAGGCCACCCAGGTGACTCAGGGCCTCTGTAGTGGCACGCGGTGACGACGGCGTCAGGTACATGGTGCAGGAGCCTCCCAGGTGAAGCAGGGGCCGCCCATGTGATGCAGAGGCCGCCCATGTGGCACAGGGACTTCTGGGATGGCACGTGGGGACGCCCGGGTCTATACATGGCGAAGGGGCTGCCCAGAAGGCGCAGGGGCTGCCGGGGTTGCGCACGTGGACGTCGGTGTCTGGTACCTGGTGTAGGGGCTGCACAGGTGGCGCAGTAACTGCCGGGGGTTGCACGCGGTGACGCCGGGGTCAGATACCTGGCTCGGGGACTGCCCAGGTGGCGCAGGGGCCGCCCATGTAATGCAGGGGCCGCCCAGGTGGCACAGGGACTTCTGGGATGGTGCGCGGGGACGCCGGGCTCTGGTACTGGCACTGGGGCCGCCAAGGAGGTACAGTGGCTGCCAGGCGTCGCCCAGGGAACGCCAGGGCTGCCGGGGTTGCGCTCGGTAACACCGGGGTCTTGTACCAGGCACAGGGACCGCCCAGTGGATGCAGGGGACGCCCAGGCGGCACAGGGACTGCCGGGTTTGTGCGCGATGATGCCGGTGTCTGGTACCTGGCGCAGGGGCCTCCCAGGCGGCGCACGAACTGCCAGGGTTGCACGCCGTGACGCCGGGGTCTGATACCTGGCGCAGGGGCCGCCCAGGTGGTGTATGAGCCGCCCTTCTGATGCAGGGGCCGCCCAGGGGACGCAGGGGACGCCCCGGTGGCACAGGGGCTGCCGGGTTTGCTTGCGGGGATGCCGGGGTCTGCTACCCGGCGCAGGGGCTGCCAAGGTGGCGCAGGGACTACTCGGGTGGAACGCAG
>PVJS01060642.1:0-11185 GCA_004027185.1 Glis glis | reverse complement strand
ATAGAGATATGATACATACATACATATATATTATAAAACTGCCATAAAATTTAATGAAAATTTCAATTAAGAATAAATTTCTCAAAAGACTCTAAGGGGGATGCCAGGAGGTAAGGAAACAATAATAAAACCAAAACAGTGAAGAAATACTGCCCAAACCCCAAGTAGACAATATATAAAAGAAAGCAAAAACAGAAAGGAAGGGGAGGGCATTCAGAAAATGGAAAGTATATTGGTTCCTACTTAAGACACATGCACAAAGTAAGGTCTTCACAGAACCTTGAGGTGAAGGTTCACAGTCACCCACCTCAGCCAGGCCAGCAGCTTCTGCAACATCCACAATGGCCTCGCCCTTTGCTTTCCTGCTGGCCCTGGTGGTGCTCAGCTGCAAGTCAACCTGCTCTCTGGGATGGGACCTGACTCACAAATATAACCTGGGCCTGGGTGCTCCCGAGACACAGGAGGAGTCAGCTCTGACTCTCCTGAGACAAATGAGGAGAATGCCCCTTTACTCCTGCAGGAACTACAGGAAGGACTTTGGATTCCCCCAGGAGCACTTGCACAACAAGCAGGTCCAGGAGCCACAAGCCATGTGTGTCCTCCAGGAGATGACCCAGCAGACCTTCGACCTCTTCAGCACACAGCAGTCCTCTGCTGCTTGGGAAGAGACGCTCAGAGACAAACTCCTGGCTGACCTCTATGAGCAGCTGAGTGACCTGGAGGCCTGTGAGATGCAGCAGGTGGGGGTGGAAGAGCCTGCCCTGAGGGCTGTGAGGAAATACATCCAGAGGATCACTGTCTACCTGCAACAGCAGAAGTATGTCCCCTGTGCCTGGGAGGTCGTCAGAGCAGAGGTCATGAGGTCCTTCTCTGTATCAGCAAACTTGCAGGAAAGATTAAGCAGCAAGGAATGAGACCTCGTCCAACAGGACAGTGACTCTCACTGACCATTACACAGAATCACATTTCTACAATTCTGCCTTTTCAAAGACTCTCATTTCTGTTATAGTCATGACATGAATTCTATCAATTTGCAGGCACTAGATCCTTACATCCATGCAGTTGTATATATTTATATATTTAAATTAAATTTATTTAACTATTCATAAAATTTAAATTATTTTTCATATAAGTATTTAGAATACCTTTATATTGTGGTTAATATAACAGAATATTTTCTTTTATTTTTATCAATTATTTTGCTCTGCTCATTAAACTTTTCTTATTAAACTCTTCTTATTGTATTTGTTAATTCTTAATGTTTTAATTTAGCTTTTACCTGATATATAAAGACATAAAAATATTCACATTAATTGGAAACTACGTTATGTTCAGTATATGCCTACATGTGTTATGTTTAAATCATGTTAAACAGATTCACCTTCTTGAACATTTGTCATTTCATTTCATTATTGTGAAAGTCCCCAAATTCCTTCTTCTATCTTTCTGAAATGTATAGTACCAGCAGGCATGGTGGCGCACGCCTGTAATCCCAGTATATGAGAGGCTGAGACAGGAGGATCACAGGTCCAAAGCCAGCCTCAACAACTTAGCAAGACCTTGTTTCCAAATAAAAATAAAAAATCGAGCTGGGGGTGTAGTTCGAAGGTAGAACGCATCTTGGTTCCATCCCCAGCACCACACACACATACACAAACAAATGTCCAGTACAATATTGTTGTGCAGATTTACCATATTTTGCAGCAGCACACCAGAGTTATTTGTTCCTCCACAACTGTCACTTAGTACACACTGACTGACCTGTCCTCATACCTCTTCCACTTTCCAATCTCCTCAGCCTCTGCTAAGCACCATTCTAATCTCAACTTCTATGAGATAAAGTATTTTAGGTTTCACCAATGAGTAAGAACATGCAGTACTCCTTTTTCTGTGCCTGACTCTTTTCATTGAATATAATGATCTCCACTCCCCCATGTTGTTGCAAATGACAGACTTTCTTTTTTTTGGCTGTATAGTATTCCATGTGTATGTGCACCACATTTTCTGTATACCTTTCTCCGCTGATGAGCACTCAGGCTGTTTCTCTGTCTTGTCTATCACTCTCTACCTGCAACAGCAGAAGTATGTCCCCTGTGCCTGGGAGGTCGTCAGAGCAGAGGTCATGAGGTCCTTCTGTGCATCAGCAAACTTGCAGGAAAGATTAAGGAGCAAGGAATGAGACCTGGTCCAACAGGGAAGTGATTCTCACTGAAGATCACACCGCATCACACTTGCACAAACTCTGCCTTTTTAAAGACTCTCGTTTTATATATCATGATATTAATTCTATCATCTTGCCAAATGTTTTCGGAAGTATAAAGCTACAAGTTATTCCTTACATGTTGTGACTTTGATAATATATCTATTTATTTAAATATTTATTTATTATACTATTTATAAGATCTATATATTTTTGTTTATATAATTGCATTTTTACCTTTATATTTTAGCTGATAAAACAAAATATACTATTTGTATTTAGTGCATTTCTAATTTTGCTTTTTTATTAAAATCTATTTAAAATAGCTTCTGGTATATTTATTTTTAAAAGGAAACCTCACACCTGATTGTCCAACTTCATCACAAAATGAATAGTAGAGTTGATGGATCTGTCAATGTTAGATTTAATTTATAAGTAAAAATGTATTTGTTTTAAGCTAGGGTGTATGTTGTCTCATACATGAAGTGAGCAAGACAAATCTATTTCTTGCTCTCTTGTGCCTTTGATTTTTATAGAGAAAGAAACCTAAAAACTATAATCATACTTAATAGCAGTTACATTCAATGCTATAATGAGAAGAAAGGAAAACCAATGAAATTCTCTCTGTGGAAGGTAGACCATAGCATGACAGGTCATAAAGATGAAAGCTGAGATATCTTCTATAAGTTGATTGATGCACAACTAAGCGCAAATATCCAGTGCCAGTTGGATGTATGAGTTTGCAATCCAAGGAAATTCAAAGCCCAAGGTTCATATCTGGCCACTGGAAGCCCAGCAATGATCATGTGTGAAGAGAGAACAGGAGAAAAAGACTTCAAGTTGAACCTGACGACCTTACACCTTTAAAGGGAGGGAAGAGAAGAGCCATAAGGAAACAGAGGTGGAAGAGACTTACATTGTGACAACAAGAGATAATGAAGATAAAAGTGTGTTTAAGAAAATAAACTTGCTTAAGCTGGGCAAGGTGGTGCACACCTGTAATTCCAATGCTTGAGGGGATGAGACAGGAGAATCACATGTTTGAAGCCAGTCTCAACAACTTGTGAGACCCCTTTTTAAAATAAAAATAAAAAGGGCAGAGGGTATAGATGGGAGGTAGAATGCCACTGGGTTCAATCCTTAGTACCAATATAAACAAACAAATAAACAAACAAATTTTCTCAGAAGAGGAATTAATAGATTTATGGAAGATATGGATTGAAACTTCCCACTACACTGGAAAAGCCCAGAGCAGTGGTGATCTTAGTGACAGGTGACTGGGTAGAGTTAATCAAGGAAACCATATCACAATATGTCAAAAGATGAATAGGAGAAAAGAAGTTAGTGATCACGTATATATAAAATATTTCTGAGATGTTGCTTTCTGATCCGGAGAAAGATAGGGTGGGATCTGAAGAAGAATGTAGGTTATTCTTTCTCTCTACAGTCTTTATTTTTTTAATATATTTTTGGTCAGATAGTTTTCATGGATCTTATGTATTGGTAAATCATATTCATCTGTTTAATTTTTATTTATTTTAAATGTTGATATGTTTAATTATAATGATTATTTCTTCTAATTTTGGCTAGTAGTGTGGTGAATGTGAGGAAGCTGCTCTGTGGACTGAAACCATCACTACTGTGGGAAATGCTTGGACCTGGCGCCCTGAGGAGAGCTGGACCCAGAGCTAATGAGCACAGAGGACGCTGGGGAGGAGGAGGGTGAGCAAGAGAAGAGAAGACCTCCATGGTCTCCTTGCCACCTTGGGAGTCAGTGTCCTTCACTCCCATCCTGTTCAGATGTGCATTTGTTTTCCTTTTGCTTCAGTGGCTCAGATACAATGATGGCTTTCTAGGAAGGTGGACTGGAGACAGAAAAAGATGGTGCTTCAAAGATTATTGAAAATCATGTTCCAGCCTCTTTTTGTTTTCCTACTTTCTATTTTGCCTCTAACAAGATGAAAGCAAAATAATTCAGAAACAGCAATGCAACACATGGATCAGAGAATATTAAATAAAACATGTATAAAACTTTAAAGACTCAGAAACCAGTTTAAAGAAAAAGTAGCCACATTTTATTCATCATCACATGCTGTCTCACTACCACACATGTTCTCTGTGAGGAAGAAAGAGGGACCAAGAAGCTTCATGAGATGCCCTCACCCTAGGGAAAGGTGGGAGTGTAGCTAAGAGAGGAGACTTTAGTGACCCTGAAGAGGAGAAAGAAAGGGGAGGAGACCTGGAAAAACATGTGCATTATGTTTTCCCTCTTTTGCAATATATAATATATCTGGATAGATTTTAAGCACCTGATGAACTGAAAATCATTTTAATATGTTTATTTTAACTCATGACATAGCCACTTACAATAATAATTTATAATTGTTTTAATTAATACTACTTTGAACATAAATGAGCTACATGGTTTTTGTTAGACAGAAATAGATAACTAATCCTTCAACCAAGTACCTCATTATTGCTGATGATTTCATGCCTGAATTTGTTGACTTTATTAAGCTATGTAACTAGAATCATTGTCACTTTGGTTTACTACAGCAGTTTTATAACACATCTCATTTTCTGGCATACTTAGGTATGGTATGAATTCTTTCATATTAATCCTTGTAATTTTCCTGGTTTTATGAATATTATAATGTCATGTGGATAAAAATAACCAAATTGCCACATATATAAGAAAGAAACACTTTACTTCCCTTATAAAATGAAAGTAGGAAACTGGTTCAATAAATGTATTACTAATTACTAAGAAAACAAACTTGAGGTCAAAACCAGGTATTTGCAAGTTATCCCTCAGACAGAGGTCTAATATCTAGGATATACAAAGAACTTAAAAGGCTTTACATTAAGAAAATAAATAATCCGATTAAGAAGTGGGCAACTGAAATGAATAGACACTTGACGAAAGAAGAGATACAAATGGCCAATGGATACATGAAAAAATGTTCAACATCATTAGCAATCAGGGAGATGCAAATAAAACTACTCTAAGATTTCATCTGACCCCAATTAGAATGGCAATGATTAAGAAGTCAAACAACAACAAATGTTGGCGAGGATGTGGGGAAACTGGGTCTCTTCTACACTGTTGGTGGGATTGCACACTAGTTCAACCATATGAAGATCAGTGTGGAGACTCCTCAGAAAACTGGGAATGGACCCACTATATGATCTGGCTATACCATTACTGGGTATCATACCAAAGGGATTGAAACCAGAAAACTACAGTAATATATGCATACCCATGTTCATAGCAGCACAATTCATAGTGGCCAAATTATGGAACCAACCTAGGTGTCCATCAACAGATGAGTGGATTACAAAATTTTGGGAGATACACACAATGGAATTCTACTCAGCAATAAAGAAGAACAAAATAACATCATTTGCAAGAAAGTGGAAGGATCTGGAGAACATTATGTTAAGCGAGATCAATCAATCACAAAAAAGAAGGGACATATGTTTTCATTAATATGTGCAACCTAAGGAGTAGTAGGATCACACAAGAGACTCCAGTTGTAATGGAGAACCCTCAGCAGAACAAGGGAAGTGGTACAAGGGAAGGGGGAGGGCAATAAAGAAGTGAATTAATGGAATTACCATCATAAACAATATGTATATGTGAAAATATACCAACATCATTCTTGGTACTTCATACGGGTGGGGGGAGGCAGGGGGGGACACTAAGAGCTGTGTGCATGTACTTGCTAACATCAAATAGATATTCATTGCGATGTAAGACTCCAATGCACCAATAAAAGCACGTTAAAAAAAAGGTAAAAATACAATACAAATGAACCATGGAAATCCAGAAAGCTTTATGTAAGTCCAGAGTAAAAAGAATTTCAGAATTATAACAAAAATCCAAAATCCAAAACTTGCAAACTCTGTACTAAATCAGAATAATGAATTTTACACTGAAATTCCATTCCACTTGGATGTATGTGTGATGTGGAGCAACCCACTTCAATTCTTGGAGCCATAGCTTTCTATTAGTAAAATGGCTTCAAACTATCTAGAATTATAAATATTAACTGAACACATGCATTGTAAAGCACTTAGCACAGGATCATCTAAAACTAAGGATTTAAAATATGGAAATATTTTCCTATTTGTCTTCACTATCTAGGAGAATTTTTTTCATTCTATAAAACTCTTAGAACTGTGCTCTACCTTTCAGAAATGACCTCCCAAGGGAATGCCCACAAAATTCAGAATTCTGTTATGAATTCTAGATAGGCTGTAAAAATGTCCATGTTCATTGTAAAGAAGTGCCCTCTTTGTATTCAGTCGGGAAATGGTGGCTTGAACTCGCAAATGGGAATAATCACTTATATGAAGTGCAGAAGACACATCATGTGTAGTTTCTGATTCCGGCACCTGGCACGTTTCCACCCTGGACCACTGCATTCCAGGACACATTCTCCTGCACCAGAATTCAAATATTTTATGAATAAACGAAATTAATATTCCTTTTGGATTTGAAGGTTGATGAAAGGTTTAAGAGCACTTTGTATTTATCAGTATGTGTAAGACTCAACTGTGAAAGTAGAGATTCAACTCCCTCCACTCTCCCTAAGCAAGAGAAACCAGAAGGCATAGCTGACCATATCTATAAAGAACAAAAATTTTTATGTGCTTTTATTGGTGCATTATAGTCTCACATCACAATGGACATCAATTTGACAGTGACATACATGCACACATCTTTTGATGTTCCCCCCCACCCCCTCCCCCTAGTACAGAGTACTGAACTTGATGTTGGTATATTCCCATATGTACACATGGTCAGTGGTAGTAATTCCATTGATGAATTTCATTCTTCCCCTTCCCCTTCCCTTAGACCACTTCCCTGGCTCCATTAAGGCTTCAAAACCATTGTATGAAGTCCCTTTAGTATCCCCGCTACTCCCTAGCTTGCGCATATTAGAGAAATCATATGACACTTCTCCTTCTGTGATTGGCTAATCTCACTTAACATAATGTTCTCCAGGTCCTTCCATTTTCTTGTAAATGATATTATTATTTTAAAGAACAAAAATTTAAAATATAGTGATTATCATGAGATGAGTTTTAATTGTGACATATTAAATTACTTCTATTCTAAAATACAATTTCTTCTTATTGAAAATCAATCAAAGAAAAGCAACAATACATTTTATAACTGAAGCAATAATAGAAAGTCTTTGGATTGAAGACATATTGATACATTTGAGATGTTACATTAGTAGATGAAATGTCATTGTCCAAAATTGGGTCTAAGTCTCCTATCTAACCTCAAGGGATTTCTGATGAGCTTGTTAATACAGAGAAAGCACTTAGTGACTTTCACTTCTCAATTTCCAGTCTGACATGTCACCAGCACCGCAGCTGTGTACTTTCTTGTTCAGATGGAGACTGGTTCCCTGGGAATACCCTCCCCTGCCAGGCTGGAGTCCTCAAGCTCAGGGTCTCTCCTTTCCTGTACCAAGCAGGTCTCTAGATATGACACCTACTTATTTATCAAGTATTGTTTGAAGATCTGCTGGATCATGTCATGGAGAATAGAGATAGCATGAGCCTTTTAGAATCTGCTGCCATCCATCTGCAGCAAGGGGAATCTACAGTCAATCTTGTCCTTCAGATAGGAAAAAAAAAGGAAGATTCTCCTGATTTGACTTAGAATTGCAAAGGTCTCCTGTTTGGGCAGGCCATGACTCTGGGCCATGTCACAGCTGAGCGTGCAGTAAGGGCTGGGGACCATCGTCCTTAGTGTCATGAGTTAAACAGATGTCAAGCCCAATGGTGAGGTGCAGCTGGCCCGTAAGACTCTTACATAGCGAACCCAGAATTTTCAATTTTTGTACTTATCCTAATTTTGTTTCAATTTTTTCACTTATTTTCTACTTATGGGCATCAGATAATATCAGAACCTCAATACTTCTTTTGTAGTATTACAGTGGAAATTCAATATACTCATAGAAAAGGACAGAAATTTCAATCTACTAGGATGCATTTATTCAAATGAGACCCGATGTTGAGAGAAACACCTGCCTGAGCCTCAGTCTCTCTCTTTTTAAAATTCTGATAATAGTGCTTAGAGACTTGATTCTGGACGGCATATTTAGAATTCCTATATTGCACTGAACTATGAGTTGCCACACCTCTCCGCATTTCCCTTTAAGGTGCTGACACTCTAGGTTTGATTTATTTCTCCCATCTTTACCAGGAGCCGCAGTTCATGTTTTTTGACATAATGTACAAAAACCATACCATGGGACAGGAACACCCAGAGTCCAGTCACACACTTGTCTTTATTCTGTCACTACAAACAGGACTCCCAAAGCACAGAAAACAGAACAGATTGGCAACTGGGATTATATCAAACTAATCAGCTTCTGCACAGGAAAGAAAATAATCAACAGAATGAAGGGAAAATGTACAAAATGGAAAAAATATTTGCCAGTTATTCACCTGACAGAGGGTTAAGAACAAGAATATATAAAGAACTCAAAAACTTAACGAAAACATGTAATGCATTTTCTTGTTGTTCTTTTGGTGGGACTGGTGAGCCACCAAGCCCAGCCCAAGAAATTCAATTTTAAAAGATTCTCAAATGATCTTAATAGACACTACTCAAAAGAATAAATACAAATGGCCAATAAATGTATGAAAAAATACTCAATAGCATTAGCCAACAGGGAAATACTAATCAAAACTACAGTGAGATATAAGCTCATCCCATCTAGAATGGCTATTGTCAAAAAGAACAAAAAATAACAAATCCTGGCCAGGAAATGGATGAAAAGGAAGGCTTATATATCATGGGTGAGAATATAAATTAGTACAGCCAAAATAGAAAATAGTATGGATGTTTCTCAGAAAACTAAAAGTAGAACTACACTATGATTCTGCCATCCCACTCTGAGGTACACATCCATAGGAAACGAGGTCAGCATACAAAAGAGATACCTGCATATTCATGTTCATTGTGGCACTACTCACAGTAGCCACGATACGAAAAGAGCTTATATGCCTGTTAGCAAATGAACAAAGAAAACGCTATATGTGAATATTATCCTGACATAAAGAAGAATGAAATCCTATTATTTGCAGCAAAATGGGTGTAATTGGAGGACATCATGTTAAGGAACATAAGCCAGACACAGAAATGTAAGTCTTCCATATTCTCTCTCAGATGTGGAAACTTAAACAAAGGCAAACTGACAGTAGAAGAGGGAATTTTAGGGAGTCGGAAGGGTGGGGGGCAAGGGTAGAAGGTGGATGGACACGACCAATGCACAATGTGTGCATGTGTGCGACTATCACAGCAAATCCCATCAATGTGAACAATTAACATGTATTAATAATACACTTACATGGGAACAATTAAACAAAAAGATGGGACTTGGGAAGCAGAAGAAAACTCCACTTTCTGACAAAATTGTGGCTTTTGGGAAGTCAAATGACATAAGATTTTTGTTTTTTCTTTTAAAAATCGATAAGCTTTTAGCAGTCATATGGGAAAGTGTAAAAGTTAAATAAAATAGATTTGTAAATTACTGTCTAAGAATATGAGCATAGTAAATGATGGTATCTTTAGTATTAACACAACATACACAACATCATAACATATATATTCCAGGTTCAACCAGTCAAGCCAAGAGGTTTGACTGTAGCTGCCCTGATGCTCGTAGGGTGCAGAGCCTGGCTCAGAAGAGAGAGAAATAATATAGCACCCTGGAAGTTCTTTCTAGAAAGCAGCATTTCAGCAAGATGTCTGACTAAAGTGCAAACTCAAATAAAAATGTAGTACAGACAAAAGAAACATTCCGTCCATCATATTCAGCTAGTTTCAAATCACTTTAGTGATGTTTTTTTAGAAATGGAGTTTAAAATGTCAAAAGGCCAGAAATAAAATATGTGTGCATATCTATACCTACTTTTGCATATATGTATATTTGTATGTATGTATGTGTGTATACACACACACACACACACACACACACACACACACACACATATATATATATATATATGAGGGAGGTTTTTGGAAATGGAATATTCCCTAATTTTCAGCCATTGAAAACCACAATACAATTTAAAAGGTTATGTCCTGGGCTGGTGAAAGGATTAAGTGAATGAGTATTTCCCTCAAGCCCAAAATTTGTGAGACACCAAGTTGAAGTAATCAAGAGCTATAATATTTAATGCAATATTAAAACTAAAAACTAATCAGCAAACATCTTTGATAAGCCAAATATTAAAATTGTAAGTAAAGGACAAAAAATGGTACTGAATTGTACATCACCAAGATTCCTAAAAAAGAGAAGAGATGCTGTGCAAGAAAAAAAACCAAAAGAACAAAACACCTGCAAAATTGTGGCAATTTCCATTCAGTCTATACCATTCTTACCCCCAAAAATATAAAGTTCTGACCTGATAAAAAAAATCCTGAAATTCTTGCACACAACGCTGCACTTTCTTTGCTTTTTTCAAGCAATACGGGTGAAGGTGAGGTCCCACAGACGAAGTTTCAGTATCTCAAATTCAATAAAGTACCTACGATTGCGACTCAATAACAAGAAATTGAAAAAGCTCAATTCTTTCAATTTAGGTGTTGGTCATCTTAAAAATGTCGTTGAGTTTGCTTCTTTTGATGATAGGAGATAGAATTCCATAAAATTCTTATTTTACTATTAATAAAAGGTTTAAATTTAAAATAATGTTGTGAATCTTAATATTCCTAAAATATTTTGTCAACTACTTTAACGCCTTAACATTGAAACACTAATCCCTGAAAGTTAACAAGGCAGCCATAGAGCGGCGCACTTTCCCTCCTGGGCTCCACTCCAGCGCGCGGCCCCAGCTTCCTCCCGCGGGTCCCACTTCGGGTCTCGTCCTGTCCCCAGTGATGGTCGACACGTCTCCCCGGCTCCCAGCGGCGCAGGCACTGTCCCCAGATTCACACAATCTGTAAAACCACAG
>PVJS01060641.1:0-11198 GCA_004027185.1 Glis glis | reverse complement strand
TATAGATGGATTGTGATTTTTAATCCATTTTGCCACCTTATGTCTTTTGATTGGGGAGTTGAGGCCATTTATATTCAGCGTGATTATTGAGAGATGGGTTTTCATTCCTAACATTTTGAGTTTTAATTTCTGTTTGAGGTAGTGTTTGTTCTTTGCCTAGTTGTTTGTTTGATGGAAATCACTGTTTCTCTGGTTCTGGTGTTTCCTTATTATTTCTCTTTGTAATTAATCTCTTTGAGCATTTTGTCTAGTGCTGGTTTGGAAGACATAAAGTCTTTCAGCTTCTGTTTGTCATGGAAGGTTTTTATTTCTCCATCAAATTTGATAGATATCTTTGCTGGGTAGACAAATCTTGGTTGGAAGTTGTTTTCTTTCAGAGTTTGGTATATGTCACTCCAGGCCTTCCTGACTTTCATGACTTGATTGGGAGTGATTCTTATTGGTTTGCCTCTGAATGTTACTTGCTCTTTTACTCTCGCTGCCTTTAAGATTCTCTCCCTGGCCTCTACATTAGTCAGTTTGATTATTATGTGGCATGGTGAACCTCTTCTCTGATCCTATCTATTGGGGGTTATATATGTTTCCTGTACCTGTGTAACGACCTCTCTTTCTATGTTTGGAAAATTTTCTAATATTACCTCTCTGAATAGATTATTGACTCCTTTAGTTTCAGCTTCTAATCCCTCTTCTATGCCTATTATTCTTATGTTTGCTCTTTTAAGACTGGCTGAGATCTCTTCAATGCCCAATTCATGCTTTCGAATTGTTTTTTCTAATTTATATACTATGTGTTCATTTTTGGAGAGGTCATCTTCTAAGAGTGAGATTCTGTTTTCCATGTGGTCTAGTCTATTGTTGATGGTCTGTATTGATGCCTTCATTTCAATTATTGCATCCTTCACTTCCCTCAGAGCTTCTTTTTGATTCCTGCTTATTTGATCCTTCATTACTTTCAGGCTCTCTCTGAGTTCTTTTCAGAAATCCTGTATCATTTCCTCTATTGAAGTTCTGAATTGTCCTTCTGGCAATCTTTGCACTTCTGAGTTGGTAGGTTCTGTTGTTGTGGGATTGTTGGGGCTCATTGTTTCTTTGTTATTCTTCCTTTTCATGATTTCAGTTTTTTTACGTTTATACCTTTGTTGCTTTTGGTAGTTCTCTCTCTCTCACTCTGTAGGTATCCTATGTCTAATCCCTCTCCCTTTATGGTTTCTTATCCTGGAGGTAGATAGTTGCAACTAGGTGAGCCTTAAAGGTGAATAGCCTTTCCTGAATGGTTATTCTCACTTGCTAAGTATAATGTCCATTTACAGACCCAACTCTTGGTCTCCTTCAGTGATTGGGACCCTTGCCTGGTGCCTCTCACTACCTATGCAAGCAACCAGTGCCACTATTGCCCTTCTTACTGCAAGCGTGGGTCTCCGCGGTCTCCACTTGGGCTGTCCCTATGTCTCTCTCTGTCTATACCTATGGCAGGCATCACCAGCAGGGGCCCCCGGGCTTGTGTCTCTCTTTGCCTACAGAAGTAGCGGTGTCGCCTTGCCTCGATTCTGTGCAAACACGGAACTCCATGTTTTCCACAGAGAGGGCTGGTTTGGTCCAATTTTCCCCAGGTACCACAGCTGTTTGTCCAGTGGTGATCATCGGGGACTATCTATAAGGGCACTCGACCCATGGGTTGCAAGTCTGTCCCAGCCAAATGTCGCCAGGGACTATCTGCTTATCCACGTGTCTACCATCTCCCACAGCAGACCCCACTCCCACCTCCACCGGGACGATCCACACTGTCCCAGACCCTGCGAGTCCCTGTGGCTGCGCTGGGTGGTCTCCCCCTGGGGCGGCTCGTTGACTTACGGTCTCGTTGAGTGCTGCTCTTAATCTCTGGGAGGGGGCTCAGTCGCTGCTGCAGGTTCTGGTCAGGCCTCCGGGCTCTGAGGACTCTGCTGAGTGTAGATAGAACTGCTGCTCGCTTTTGTTGCTGATGCTCTGCAGTGCTGGTTTTGGAAGAGGTCCCTGGCTTCCTTGTTGGTGGCCTGCAGAAGCTGCAATGCTGGTTGCTGCCAGCATGGTCTGACCAAGATGGCACAGCTGCCGCTTCTGCCAATGCAGTAGTTCAGGTCTGTGTCGCGCGTGGAGTGAGTCACTGCTCGCCTACACTGTTGCTATTCTGCAGCTGCTGGATTCACAGCAGGTCGCTGGCGTCTCCGCTGGACTTGTGCAGGAGCCACAATGCTGGTAGCCACCAGCAAAGTCCTGCCAAGATGGCGCCGCTGCAGCTGCTCTCGCTGCCGCCGTTTGGTCTCTTGAGTGTGGAGGAGCCGCTGCTTGCTTTCGTCTCTGCTGATCTGCAGTTGAACTCACAACAGGTCTCTGGCTTCTCTGCCGGTGGCGTGTGGAAGCTGCAATGCCGGTAGCGATTGGCGCGGTCCGGCCAAGATAGCGCTGCCGCTGTCCCTTAGGTAAAGCGCTTGGAGCTTTTTACTTTCCTCTGCCTTGTCTTTTGGCTTTGATTCCATCACGTTTCAAACCCTTCATTGTTTACTTCAAGTTTTTGTTGCTTTTTTTCTCCTGTGGAGAAGTTGCTTTCACGGCGATTGAGATCCAAGTCTCAGAGAGATCGTAGCATGGTATCTCCCTTGGTCGCCATCTTGGATCCCCCTTAAATCTGCTTTTAATGGATGTCAACATTTTCTCGAATACGTGCTGCCAAATTCTTGTGGGCATTGACTGCAGCCCCTAATAAAGCACAGCTGCAGACCTGGAAACTTGTCCTTTGAACATTTGGAAGTGTCTCTGCAGGCTCCTTCCTTTGCTTGAGACACATATGGCCGCTGAAAAATAATGTGCCTTTGTATTTAACCCTTCAGGTCTTTAAAGGAATATTCTGTGGACTTGAGTTTAATTCACTTAGTGGCTCCCTGATGATCTGCAAGAGTGAATACAACCTCTAAAATCAGCTACATGTCCCCTCTGTGCCATAGAACAGCAGTGCCTTGAATTTTCCTAAATATTCCTTTTCAAAATTTCCCCTTTCAACTGGAAGTAAATAGGTTTTCAGGTGGGACTTAGTGTCTCACACTGACCGTAATAATTCTTGAAATTAGATACTTCATATAAAAAATCAGATACTTTGTAAAAACGATATTTTGTAAAAAATCACTACAGTCTAAGGACTCTTAGATAACTGTGGTTACATTTTGGTGATAACTCTCCAAACTTTTTTCAATGGATGAAAATCAATTTTCATTTTTTTGCAAAAATGGCATCATACTGTACTTTGTTTTTAAAATCACCATTAAGTACTAATATATTGTGATTATCATTCTGTATAATATTTTAAATGGATGCTTAGGTTTTACCATGTGGATTCTCCACAATTTATTTAACTAGTTTTCTACTGTTGGACTTATTAATCTAATGACTCACTAGCTAGAATTAGGTTCAGCTTTATTCATAGAAAACTCCAAAGAAGAGTGACTTGAACAAGATGGACATTTCTTTCTTTTTTTTTTTGCGGTACCAGGGATTGAACCCAGGGGCGTTCTGCCTCCGAGCTACACCCCCGGCCCTATTTTTTATACTTTATTTTGAAACCAGGTCTTGTGAAGTTGTGGAGGGCCTCACTAAGTAGCTGAGGCTGGCCGCGAACCCGGATCCTACGGTCTCTACCTCCCAAGTACTGGATTACAAGTGTGCACCACCACGCCCGGCCCATTTATTTCTTATTAACGTAAGGTAGTGCAGAGGTATGTAGTCGGGTTTGAGAGGGCAGTCATCAGGGACTCAGGCTTTATCTATCTTTTGCTCCATTTTTTTTTTTTTGCAAAGCTTTCATCCTACAATTACTTCTTGGCTCAGAGTAGCTACAGGAGCTGTGAACATCACACCCAAATTCTAGGTATTGCAGAGCAGAAAGTCAGGGAGAGTTTGAAGGGTCCCTCCCAGCCAGCTCAGCTGCCTTTAAGTTCTCTCTCTGGAAGTTTCATGCAACACTTCTACTTTCCTGTAGTTGGCCATACATACTCGGCTGCAATGGAGGCTGTGACAGGGAATCAAAATAGTTTTATTGCTAAGGAAAAAGGGGAAGAATGGCTATTGTGTAGCAGTGAATCTTTGCCAATTAATCTTTACCAATCCTTGCCCTTATCAATGCTGTCATGTTTTCCTACTAGCTAAATATGTTTATACAGCCATGGTTATTTCCTCATAATTTTGAGTTAGCATGTCTAGAAATATGATCTACTTTTTGTTGCTGAAAGAATAATGCATGCTTGTAGAAAACAGTTCAGACATAGTAAACATATAAACTGTTTTCATACATTTTACCATTCTGAAATTTGTGCCAATTCATAATATTCAGCAGTATACAAATATGTCAATTACCCTGTCTTCTTACTATTCCCTCTTGTTGCCTAATCAATCATTCTGATAAGTAGAAAAATTAATTTGTACTTTGATACTCACCAATTGCCTGTTGATGTCTTTTGCCCATTTTCCTATCGGTGTGCTTATTTAAAAATAATTCATAAGGGCCGGGCGTGGTGGCACACGCTTGTAATCCCAGTACTTTGGGAGGCAGAGACCAGAGGATCTGGGTTCGTGGCCAGCCTCAGCTCACTCTCTCTCTCTCTCTCTGTCTCTCTCTCTCTCTCTCTCAGTGAGGCCTTCCGCAACTTCGTGAGACCCAGTTTCAAAATAAAGTATAAAAAAAATAGGGCCGGGGGTGTAGCGCGGAGGTAGAACGCCTCGGGGTTCAATCCCCGGTACCGCAAAAAAAAAAAAAAAAATTCATAAGAGCTCTCTCTGTATTTACTATATCTAAAAAACTTTCAAATTTATCACTTTCCTAACTTTATTTTCAGTGCTTTTTGTCATGCAAAAAATCATAACTTTATACACTAAATTGCATTTATCTTTTTTTTTTTTTTTGCGGTACCAGGGATTGAACCCAGGGGCGTTCTACCTCCGCACTAAACCCCCGGCCCTATTTTTCTATACTTTATTTTGAAACCGGGTCTCACGAAGTTGCGGAGGGCCTCACTAAGTAGAGAGAGAGAGAGAGAGAGAGAGAGAGAGCTGAGGCTGGCCGCGAACCCAGATCCTCCGGTCTCTGCCTCCCAAAGTACTGGGATTACAAGCGTGCGCCACCACGCCCGGCCTTATCTTTTCTTTTAAGGCTTTCCTTTTGGTGTAAATGCTAACACTTAAAAGAAAAAAATATGCATTTTTAAATTTTGTAGGTGAAAATCAAAATGTACCATTGGATTTGGAATTGATCTTGGTGCTCATTGGCCACCAAGGTAAAATCAGCGGTTTGTTGAAGAAGTGATCTCCCTCCTTTTCTCACAGCAGAGGTTTGTGTGATTGTCTGAGGGGACAGAATCAGCAGGTTTCAACAATAAAACACTGCAGGTGAGCCTCATTTTCTCCAGTAGTCAGGATTCTGAGAACCAACTTGTAAATGAAGCATTTGTTTTACTGGAATCCTATGTCCCTTTTATTTACATCATGCTTAGTTTGGGGGAGATTTTTTTCCCCAAGCAAGACTCTGAAATATTCATTAATTCAAATTGAGCCTCCCTGTCCCAGAGAAGCAGTGGGAGATTATGGGAAGAACATGAACCTTGAGGTCAAATAACTTGAGTTGAAATCCTATTGGCTTCTATGACTAGGCAGGTGATGGCTGGGCCTCTATTTACCAGAGTGATTAAGAAGATTAGAGGAGAAGATACTATTAAGCATCTAGTGCCATCATCAGCCCATAGAGATGGAAGCCATCAACAATCTGCTCAGGCACAAAAGAGTTTAGTTGTATGGTATATTCTTTTGCATTAAGAATCCCCTTACCATGAAGATAAATGCCCCCTCCTTTTTCAAAGGTTAGGTAGCCTAAATATAGGACCTTCTGGCTGTTCCTGCTCCCACCCTTCAGCTTTGAGGCTAGTCTTGTAAGTCCTGTCCTAGAATACCCTCCCTCTGCCCCAGGGTCCACTCGAAAGCCACTGATGGTTGTTTGAAAGTTTTCAGGTAATGAGGTTGGGGGGGTGGTGAGCATGGGTCAAGGGGAGTGGTTAACACTCAGGTGTTTCCTGAAAGCGACCTAGGTTACAAGTAATAGAGCCAGTACACAGCCCCACAGCTGTCTGATTTCTTCAGTTTTCCTTTGTGCTTTTGCTGGATGGGAGAAACTGAGGCCTGGAGGAAGAGAGAGCTTAATTAAGTAAAAGAGTGTAGTTGGTGGCAGAGCAGACACCAGGACCACAGCTCCAGCTTTCCAGCCTGGTTCCCAGCCTCAAAGTTCTTCAGAGCTGATAACCCGGCACGATTCGTGGCTCACAAGTGTGAGTATCAAAGGTCAAGATAGCCATTACTTGCAGCCCAGAGAAGAGCCATCTCCGATCCAAGGGGACTGATATGCCAGACGAATGGGAGCATTAGTGATTTGCATTTGCTCTGCACTCAGCCTTCTCTTGTGAAAGGTGAGCTGACTTCTCCAGGCTGCGAGCTGGCAGATTTTTCTCTGTGCTATTTCTGAGGTCTTGGCAGCAGAGCCGGTTCTCCATCCCAGATCGCTGAGAACTCCAAAGAATCTGGTGCAGGGTGTTCCTGCGAATGAAGATTTTTGACAAGTATCAACAGAATCTGGGTGATGTGGAGTGGTGAGCAGCTCAGGCCCCAAGTCCATGTCCGCTTCCAAGGAAGTGAGCTGTAGCAGCCAGGGGACTGAGGAAAACCATCCCCCGGCCTCTCACTGCAGAGATGGGCCTAGAGGGAGCCTGGAAGCAAGGCCTGCTGGGAGCTGGTGACTCAGCCCGTGCCAGCCAGGTTCCCCAAGCTGTGGAGGGGATTGCTTGTAAATATCAATTATCAATTATCCATCTGGGTCCAGCAGGTTCTATGAGTTTACAAGCAAAATAGCTTTCATAATTTCATCTCTGGAATTCACTGGTATAGAGCTTCTGTTTACTCTCCAGGAAGTTCACATAATGCCTGCTTGTGTGATGAGTGGGTGGGTTGTGGTGCATGCAGGGAAATGGTGATTTGACCCAAAAAATCTATTAGTAAATTTAGAATGAACAAAAATTACCCTAGTACCAGCAAAATTTGCTCTGGCTCTTTCATTCCTTTGTTACATCCAAGCAGTTCAGTGGGTTCGGCTCATCCTGACTCAGCCCTGCTGTGGTCTGAACGTTTGGGTCCTCCCCAGCTTTGTACTTTAAAACCTAAACTTTTTAATGGGATAAAATTAACAGATGGGGGCATTTGGAAAGTGATTAGTTTACAAGGGCAGAACCCTCATGAATGGGATTAGTGCTTTATAAAAGAGGTCCCAGAGAGCTGCCTGGCCCTTCTACCATGTGAGGATTCAACTATGGAGGAACCGGGCCCTCACCAGACACTGAATCAACCGATGCCTTGGACTTCCAGCCTTCAGAACCGAGATAATGCATTTCTATTGTTTATAAGCACCCAGTCTACTGTACTTTACAATAGCAGCCTGAATGGGCTAAGACACCCCATCTCTACTCCCTCTAGCTTCAAGACATAGAAGGTAAAAAGCTCTTGGAAACAGTTGAGAGTTCAAGGTCAGCTCACTCTACATTTTGGAGCGGGACCTTCTGTAGCACTGTCCCTCACGTCTTACTCCAGGTGCTTAACACCACATTAATGGTGGTCAGCTGAAGAGGATAGGAAGTCCCATGCTGGGCCTGTGGTTAGGGCTCTGACAGTTCAGGGTGTGTCTGATGAGTCAGAGTGGCATGGCCACCTGGGTCTCTCTGCAGGTGCTAATTTACATGGGGAAGAGAAACTTTCTTGGAGAGAAGAAAGAGATGGGGATGGGGGAGGACAAGAGCACAGATTTGTGTGTTTCAAGTATGAGTCTTCTCATGGGTGCCTGCCCCTCATTCATCTGAGTGCCCTGGAAAGGGCTGTGGGCCAAGCCATGCAGATTTTACCAGGACTGAGACTTGTGGCAGCACAAGTTGTGCCAACCCAGGGATGAGGAGACTCAGGGCGGCTCAGTGTGTGACAGAGGTGCTCTTATGCAGTGCAGGTTCCAGGAATTCTGGCCCTGCCTTGGTACCCAGAGATGTATCACCCTGGGAATATCTGTAGCCAGTATCTGGGCATGGCCATCAGCATTCCCATGATGAGTCCTGGTCCTCACCTGACTTTGTAGAGAGTTAACATCAGCTAGGGGCCTGTGTAGAAGAGCCCTAAAGGGCTGTTTGTGACTCAGGCAAGTCACCCCAGGGTCTCTCAGTGCTAACTGCATAGACTTTGGGGCAAGAGCCAGTGAATTGGGGATCCTACTAATATGGCTTGCACAGTGCCGTATTATTCGCACAGCTCAGATTATTTGGAATTCTTCTCTTTCTCATCTCAGGAAGAGCGATCATAGTGTATGGGGGACAGTGACAGTCTCTGGCTTTATGGCGTTAGTTTCTGCATGCTATTGTCTTTGGAATCAACACCCTGCAGGCCTTCCATCCTCTCCCCTGCTCCACCCTTCCTGGGCTATTGAATTCTCTTTCAGTGTCCTTAGAATCCTGCCTGCCCCTCTAGGCTGCTCCATGTTTCTAGACGCTGCCTCCTCTTTCTACACTGGCTGTTTGCAGTTGCCGTTGAGGTTTCACCTTATCCTTTCCCATGGTGGGGACCCCAAGTGCTGGTGCTTTTCTCACCTGGGTGCCCAGCTGCCCTCTCTCCATCAGAGTTAAGCTTTTATTTGGTTCCTCAAAATACTATATTTTGCTCCCTAACTTTACAGCCTCCCCATTCTAAGAAGCAAAGGACAAGTTACCTTCAAGTAGGGCGCGTGCCATGGGGAGGGCTTTGCAGAGTGTCTCATGAACAAGTTCTCTTCCCACTGTTAGCTCCTGAGGGTCCTCCGGTTCTGCCTGCTGTGGGAGAATTCTCCTCCATTCCCCTCAGCCTGGTGCTCATTTTCCACCTTCATTTGAAAATTTCACTTCCTAACTCTAGCACTTCTTCCAGGATGGAATAAACCATCTAACATTCTCTTTCAGAAGACTTTTCCTTATTAAATATCTGGTGGTTACTTCTGTTTGTTTAAACTTGAAAAAAAATCAATGATTTCAAATTTCAAATTCAGTTAAAATTTACTTTGCGATAATGTAGGATAACATTGCCAGAGTGTAGAAGCAGAAAGCAAATGAGGCAGGAAAACAAGATAATCCAGAGGCTGATAGAACAGGCTCTCTGATTAGTGAAGCACAATTACATGGAATAAATACAGTATCGATTCTTGTGTAAAAATCATGCACAGAGGAGGAAAGAAAGCAGGTGGTTTGTCATCCTTCCTTTTCATTCCTACTTGTCAAAATATCTTCAGGTCCTCTGCACCGCATTAGGTTTGTTTTTGTTTTTAATGTAATTCTGATTTAGACCATTGATGTTGCACTAAATCCCCCTGGTATTCCCTCTTTGCAGATGTATTTTTGGAGCCCCATGCCTCTGTATCAGGTCTACTCTTTGGTTATTCCTCACTTACTCCTTGGTCCTCCAGGTATTTGAATCCACGTCTTCACTCCTTTGCTAAATTGTGAATTTATTGAGAGTAGATACATACTTGTATATGCTTTATCAACAGTGAACTCCCTAATGGTATGAGTAGGTGGAATTCTTATTTTAATAATATGACTTTGAAAACTAATGTACAAAATAATTTTATAATAAGAATTTTCATATGGAATGCATGTTTTGGTGACTCCGAGATGAAGAACACAGGCTCCATTTATATCTTTAATAATTTGTAGGAGGGAAAGATAGACATATTAACTGTGAAACAAAATTTTTTTTCTGTTTTTGGCACTGGGGATTGAATTCAGGGGCATTCTACCTCTGAGCTACACCCCCAGCCCTTTTTATTATTATTTTTTTAATTTTTGAAACAGTGCCTCACTAAGTTGCTGAGGATCTTGCTAAATTGGGATTACAGGCGTGTGCCACCATGCCCAGATAATTTTTGAAAATTATGTTCATTTATGGTTCCCAGGGCATATGTAAAATTTAAAGAGCCATATAATTATTCTCTCTCTCTCTCTCTCTCTCTCTCTCTGTCACACACACACACACATACACACACACACACACACACAAAAGGAGTGGGGCTCATCCCATTGTGCCCTTGTGGCAGGGCAGCAGATGTGTCCCCAATTCCAGTAGAGTTGAAGGCTTGTAGTTCCCAGAGGGCTGGGTATCATGGTTCTCCAGGGATGTGTGTGGTGACAGGAGCCTGTGTTGCTCAGAGGCAGGAAGCCCCTGGGAGACAGGAGGTCTGGTAGGGGCCTTGGTTGACCAGCAGGCCCTGCCCATTGCCCTTCCCCAAACAAGAGCCCAAGGGAATGCAGAGAAGGTCCCTCTTTCCTTTCTGTCTTTACTTTTTGGTGTTTGATGATTTTGAGTTTTCTGAGGATGCTTTACTTCATTTGGTGTTTAGCTTAGCCCTTTTGAATTCAAGGAATCTCTGAAATTTTAATTTTGCATGTGACCTTATAGAAAGGCTCTTGGCTATTTCTTAGCATTTCACAGAAGACTGTTACTATAGGACAGAGGTCTATTTTTCTTGGAGTTGTACATTCTGTTTTGTCAATTTCTTAGCTATGGAATTGGCATTAGGACCCAGAGCCAGACCACCTTGGGATTAGGGCTTCAACACACACTAGCTGTACAGGCACCTTTTCCCCTTGAAGCTTATGACAATGAATTCCAGGGTTCTCCCCTCCAAGGCCCCTTCCAAGGCCCTAAGGGATACCTAGCCATGCTGTCTCTTCATTCTCAGATTTCCTCTCAGAGTCTCTTTTTCTTGTGTGAGGTGGCAATGAATGGCCAAGGGTACTTTGGAAATCTGGTTAAGAGGAATTGAATTGGAAACATGCTGTTTTAACTACAATTTGGGAAGTCATTTGAGCATATGTCAATAAAACAAGTGAAAAATTACAGCTCCTGATTTGAACATAGGTTAATGGCACTTTTTTTTGGTGTGGTCATCTTTAAACATATTAGAGAACTAAAAGAAAATTTGTATAAAGATAGAAAATCGAAGCTGGGCATGGTGGCGCATGCTTGTAATCCCAGTACTTTGGGAGGCAGAGACCGGAGGATCTGGGTTCGCGGCCAGCCTCAGCTCTCTTGCTCTCTCTCTCCCTCTCTCTCTCTCTCTCTCTCTCTCTCTC
>PVJS01060640.1:0-11198 GCA_004027185.1 Glis glis | reverse complement strand
CACACACACACACACACACACACACACACACACACACACTAATTAAATGGCGGTAAGAATGCCCATTTGCTGGAGTCCTCGAATGTCCAGAGCAGTGTGCCCTGGGGGTCATGGTGTTGTGCTTTGGACCTAAACAGACCTGAGTGCAAATCCTGACATACTTAGTTGTGTGGTCTCAGATGAGCCTCTTCCTGCCTCAGTTTCTCTTCTTTCAAATAGAAATGAACTAATAGTAAGTGCCTCTGGCACAGAGCCGTTGGGAAGTTTAAAGATTTTTTTTTATGCTAGGGATTAAACCCAGGGGCGTTCTACCTCCAAGCTACACCTCCAGCCCTATTTTATTTTTTATTTGGAAACAGGGTCCCCCTAAGTTGATGGGAGCCTCGCTGATTTGCTGAGGGTGGTTTTGAACCTGCGATCCTCCTGTCTCAGCCTCCCAAGTACTGGGATGACGTGCGTGCGCCACCAAGCCTGGCTTTATTTTCTATTTTGAAACAGGGTCTTGCTAAGTTGCTGAGGCTGGCCTCTAACCTGCAATCCTGTCTCAGCCTCCCAAGAACTGGGATCACAGGCCCACGCCACCACACCCAGCTAGCCTTAGCTGTTTTAATAATTCTTTCACTGTGGGGGGTGGGGTGGGGAGAAGCTGGGTCCCTCGGCCTGTCCTGGGCTTGCTGTGTCGCTGACAATGTGGGCGGTGCTCAGCCCCCATCCCTGGCATGAGGCCCAGGGGAGCAGTCACCTCCGCTGGGCTCTGACCTTTGCATCCAGCCGGCTCGTCCATCGAGACCCGCTCACCCTGCACGCTGTCAGGGGAAGAGCTGTTTCCCAGTCCTGCTGTCAGCAACCTTCCGTCCTCATCGCCTGAGCTGCCTTGGAGTTTGAAAAGGTTAGAGCGGGAGGTGGGCGATGGAGTGCGGGTGATGGAAAAGACGCGCACGCGTAGGAGCTGGACGGCCATGCTCTGACTGCCGGCTCGCCTCTCGCCTCTGGACAGTCGCTCTGCAGCGATCATCACGGAATAGGGCGGCCGGGTGGACTGCAGCCCGCCTTCCACCTCCCGGAGCCGCTCTGCCCCGCCCTCGTGGTTCTGGGAGGGACTGTCAATCAGGGCATTCATGCCCTTGGAAGAAGGGCGTCATGGGATCCAGAATGGCCAATCACAATCACAGAGCCCCAACTTCCTGGGGCCATAATTTCAGAAAGGGGCGTGTGATGTGGTCAAAGAGGGCCAATCAGATTCTTCTCTGGGATCAGTCTATGATTTGTTTTTTGTTTTTTTGGTACTGAGGATTGAACCCAGAGGCATTCTAGCTCCAGGCTACACCCTCCAGCCCTTTATATTTTATATTTTTATTTTTTTGCAGTACTGGGGATTGAACCCAGGGACATTCTATCTCCAAGCCACACCCCAGCCCTATTTTTTATTCTTTATTTTGAAACAGGGTCTCACTAAGTTGCGGAGGGCCTCACTAAGTAGCTGAGGCTGGCCGCGAACCTGGATCCTCCTGTCTCAGTCTCCCGAGTACTGGGATTACAAGCGTGCACCACTACGCCTGGCTTATTTTTTATTTTGAAACGGTCTCACTAAGTTGCTGAGGGTCTCACTAAGATTCTGAGGCTGGCCTTGAACCTGCAATCCTCCTGACTCAGCCTCTCAGTACTGGGATTACAGGTAGGCATCACCCCACCCAGCTAAGAATGCATAGCTCTTATCTCACCGTGATGGATAATTTTGGGTATTAACTCGACTACATCGAGGGATCTTAGGTGACCGGTGAAGCATGGGTTATGAGTGTGCCTGTTAGGTGATTTCCAGAGGAGATGGGTGAGTGAGTGTGAGGACCAAGAAGGGAAGACCTGCCCCCAGTGTGGGTGGCACCATGGGATTGGTTGGGGGTCCTGGTGGAAAGTGAATTGGTAGAAGTGGGGGTCTCCTGCTCCTCCTCTTTCTCTTTGTGGGTGGGACACCTTCTCCTTCTGTCCTTAGACATAAGAACTCCAGGTTCTTCAGCCTCTGGACTCTGGGACTTGCACCCGTGGTCCCTTAGGGGCTCAGGCATGTGGCTTCAGGCGGTGTCCCATCTGCCAGCTTCCCTAGTTCTGAGGTTTCTGAGCTTGGACTGAGCCATGCTGTCGACTGCCCTGGTTCTCCAGCTTGCTGGTAGCCTATCGGGGGCCTCTCAGCCTCCATAATCATGTGAGCAAATTCCCCTAGTAGATCCCCTCCCCTCCACCTCTTGGTTTCCTCTCTTGGAGCAGCCTGACTAACACACTTGCCATTCCTGTGCACCGGGAACGTGAGCGCAGCTTGCCTGAGTTCTCCGTCGGTCGGTGGGCTGAGGTCTCATGTGGAGGCTCGCCTGGGGGAGGACCTGCTTCCCAGCTCACTCGGGCCACTGGCAGAATCCAGTTCCTCCGGGGCCACTCATCGAGGGACTCAGCCCCTCGCTGGTGTGGCCAGAAGCCGCCCTAGTGGTTTGCTTCCAACGTTCATTTCTGGCACGTCACCCTTGCCAACCACTCACGAGACGCCAGTTACAATCTCAGGTATCATAGTCCCAGAAATGACCTCCCATCAGCTCCGCTGTGCTCTGTTGGAGAGAAGCAAGTCTCGGTTCTCACGGTCCTCGTACGGGGGGAGTTTCTTCAGGGGGTGGATGCCAGCCTGGGGGATCCCTGGGGTCATCGCTTTTTTTCTCTTATGAAGTGTGCTCTTTGTGTCCTAGCTAAGAAGTCTTTGCTAACTCAAGGTCACAAATGGTTTCGCCTATATTTTCTTCTAGTTCTAGAGCTTCAGTTTCTACATTTAGGTCTGCGATCCATTTAGAGTTAGTTTTTTAATTTTTTTATTTATTTTGTGGTACTGGGGATTGAACCCAGGGGCATTCTACCTCTGAGCTACACCCCCAGCCCTATTTTTTATTCTTTTTTGTTCTTGCGGTACCGGGGATTGAACCCAGGGGCATTCTACCTCCGAGCTACACCCCCGGCCCTATTTTTTATACTTCATTTTGAAACTGGGTCTCATGAAGTTGTGGAAGGCCTCACTAAGTAGCTGAGGCTGGCCGCGAACCCGGATCCTCTGGTCTCAGTCTCCCAAGTACTGGGATTACAAGTGTGCACCGCCACACCTGGCTTTTATTCTTTATTTTGAAACAGGGTCTCGCTAAGTTGCGGAGGGCCTCACTAAGTAGCTGAGGCTGGCCACGAACCCGCGATCCTCCTGTCTCAGCCTCCCAAGTACTGGGATTACAAGCGTGCACCACCACGCCCGGCTATAATTGTTATTTTATTCCTAGGAAAACCTTTAGGAAGAAATGAACCAGACATGTAAATAGAACTTTCTCTGGTTGTGGGATAAGAGTTGACTTTCATTTTTCTCTTTCCCCAGGATTTGAAAGAGTGACATGCTGTTCGTATAATGAACCTTCCCGCTCCTTCCCAGCCTGATGACCCCAGGAGTTTCTGGACCACAGGTCCTCTGGGGGATCCTGTGTGGACAGGAGGTATCAGCCAAGGCTGGGTAAGGCCAGGCTTGTCTGATCTGTGTCTAGACGTTTTATCTCCCTCTCCTGCTGTAGAATTCTGATCCTTCTTAACACTGGAAAAATGTGTCTGGACAGAACTCTGGGTTCTGGGTGATCATGATGAATGGAGGTTCACCAGTGTAGCTCTCTAGTGGGGGCCGTGGATAATGGGGGAGGACGTGCATGTGGGGGGCAGGGCGTGGGTGGAGAATTTCTGTGCCTTCCCTTCAGTTTTGCTGTGAACCTACACCTGCTCTAAAATAAAAAAAAAATAAAGTCTACTAAAAAACAAAACAAAACAAAACTGGGCATAGTGGCACATGCCTGGAATCCCAGTACTTGGGAGGCTGAGACAGGAGGATCGCAGGTTCAAGGCTAGCCTCTGCAGTTTAGCAAGACCATCAGCAACTTAGTGAGACCCTGTTTCAAAATAAAAAATAAAAAGGGCTGGGGTGTAGCTCAGAGATAGAAGGCCCCAGGGTTTAATCTCCAGTAAAAAACAAAAACAAAAAACAGAAACAAAAACAAAACCTGAAACAAAAGCAACAACCAAAACTCCAGGGAGAAGAAAGGAAATGGGTAGGGGAGAGGAGTCAATATGCAGATATTAAAAGGTATCAATTAGGCCCATTTTTCAGATGAGAGACTGATGCTCACAGAGGTCTTGGATATGCAAATGAATTGGGGGGGCGCTGGGTACAGCTTAGGGGTGGAGCTCTTGCCTAGCATGTTTGAAGCCCTGGGCTCCATCCCCTGCACAGAAAAAAAAAAAAAGTCACTCAAATGAGCGGATGGATGGAGATACTTGTCCGGATCATTGACTCCTGCATTGACGTCATTTGGCCTGGGTGATGTGTAGCTGCAGGGGAAGCTGGCCGGATGTGCTTTGGGGACATTGGTTGTCCGGTTTCTCTCCCCAACACGGCATGCATGTGGCTGTGGAGACCAGTGCTATTTTGAAGGTGCAGGAGGGTGTCCTCCAGCTCAGCCCCAGAATGCCTGGGTGACCTTGCTCATTTCTCTCCCCCCCCAAGCCTCCTTTTGCTGGTCTGTGCTCGATCTCCCCATTTTCTTTCCTAGCAGAGTGGAGACTGGACCCTATGCTTTGGGACCAGACAAACCAGGGCTCAAATCCCTGCTCCTTTTGTGTCTCTGTACTTTACTTCCAATGTTTGTCCATTTTTCGCTACTATAATGAAATGCCAAAGGCCGTCTAACTTTATAAAGTAAAGAGGTTTGTTGAACTTGTAGCTCTGGGAGTTCAGGGGCTGGGAGCCTGCCTCAGCTCGGTTGTGGTGAGGGCCCTCTTGGCTGAATGGTCAGCTTGGGCTGGTGGGGGCCCTCTTGGATCCTGCCTGGTATGCAGGAAGCCAGCAAGCTGGATAGGGCAGGCTTTATTTATTTATTTATTTATTTATTTATTTATTGTGATACTGGGGATTGAATCCACGGGCATTCTACCGCCAAGCTACACCCCAGCCCTATTTTTAACTCTTTATTTTGAAACAGGGTCTCCCTCAGTTGCGGAGGGCCTCACTAAGTAGCTGAGGCTGGCCACAGTCCTCTGGTCTCAGCCTCCCAAGTACTGGGATTACAAGCGTGCGCCACCATGCCCGCCTGGCTCCTTTTATAACAACCTTCCCAGAGAACTAGCTCAGGGTCCCACAATCCCTTCTGAGGGCATGCCCCCACTCACCCAAGGGCCTCTCTCTAGGCTCCGCCTCTTAAAGGTCCCACCACCTCAACACTGCCACACAGGGGACCCAGCTTCCAACACAGGGACCCATGGAGGACAAGCCACACCAGAGGACAGCGTCTCCCCAAGCCTCGGTTTCCCCGTCTCTGACATGCGAGTGATCACAGGTCCCTATCTAGCCAGGGTTCCTGGAGGGCAGAGATGTGGCCCGCGGAAGACATTTACTTCTCAGTCCCCCAGACCTGCGACTGTCTCACCTCACAAAGCAAAGGGGGCTTTGTAGGCATGGCTAAACCAAGGATTTGAAGATGGGGGGATTTTCCCGGAGGTCCTGGTGGGCTTAGTGCGCTCACAGGAGCGCTCCCCTTAGAAGGGGAGGCGGAAAGGTCGGAGAGAGAAGATGTGAGGACAGAGGCAGAGGTCAGGCAGGAGAAGGGCAGGGTGCTGGCTCCGCCGGTGGAGGAAGAGCTGTCCCCCACAGAGACAGCAGCTGAGAGGCCAGAAAGGCAGGCCTTCCTCCCCTGGAGCCTGCAGAGGACAGCCCCGCACACACAGTGACGTAGCCCAGGGAGACGGTGCTGGGACTTCCACCCCCAGAATCGCCAGAGAATCAATCTGTGTTGATGTTGTTGTGATGATGATGATGATGATGATGATGATGATGGGGTACTGGGGACTGAATCCAGGGGCATTGTACCTCTGAGCTGCACCCCCAGTCCTATTTATTTACTTACTTATTATTTATTTATTTATTATTTTTTTGGTACTGGGGATTGAACCCAGAGGCATTCTACCTCCAAGCTACAACCCCAGCCCTATTTTTTTAAATTTTAAAACAGGGTCTTGCTAGGTTGATGAGTCTCGCTACTTGCTGAGGCTGTCCTTGAACTTGCCATCCTCCTGTCTCAGCCTCCCAAGTACTGGGATTACAAGCATGCACCACCATGCCCGGCTCTGAATTTGTTATTTTGAGCCACTATCTTTGTGATAACTTGGCATAGTAGCCCTAGGAACCTAATACAAGCTTGCTGTGAAGATGAAATCTCATCAGCACACCAAAGACAGGAGGAGAGTGCACGGGGAGGGGTGGGAGAGCGAGGGAGGTGGGGGCGGGGCCATCCAAGCTGGCATGGGAGGTGCTTTTGATGTCAACACACCAAAGGGGGTGGCTAGCATCTGATAGCTTGATTGGGCTCTGCTTCTATTACTACACAATGTTACATGTACTTCTTTCCTTTTCTCTTTCTCTAGGTGACTGTGAGTTCCCTGGAGGAGGAGGCTGGAACCTTGTCTTATCCTTGTTGTATTTTTACGATGAGGCATACAGTAGCTGCTCAATAAACTCAGAGCCCGGCTTCCTCTCGGGGTCTTCTGCGAGGGCTGGAGTAACTGCACCATTTCTTATCTGGGACTCACTTTCCTCTTCTGTAAGAGGAGGGCAAGGCGCTACGGTTTCTCCTGGCTCCTTGGTTCTGTGCCTCTTCCCCTCCTCCGCCGAGCTGCAGTAGGGACATGGACCAAATCTGTCTGTCACAGTCTGTCCTCACAGGTCCTGGCTGGGGAAGGGGGTGCCAGTGGCCTCAGGGACTGGCGGTTTCAAGGCAACCCCAGAGAGCTGGCGGTCTCCAGCCCCTCCCCCCCACCTCCGTCCCCTGTGATGTGCACAGTCTCCACCAGCGAATTTGTAGCGTGGCCTTATGATGCCCCGGCGGCCTCGCAGGGCTGTGGGGAGCCGGCTGGAGGCTGGCGCTGGGCCCTGATGTGACAATTCTGGCATTAACAATCTGTAGAGAATTGCAAATGCGTTCAGGGGGCGGGGCGTGCAGGCTGGCAGCTGTCCGTGGTGCTGGGGCGAGCGAAGATGTCAGACCTAATTGTCCAGATTAATACCCAGGCAGCCGCAACAGCCCTGTTTGGAGCCAGGCCTGTCTCTGAATGCCAACTCCGTGCCTGGCTGGCTGCGTGACCTTGCTGGGTCAGACTCTGTGTTGTTGTGTCGCATTTTGTACGGGGACCGGTGCTTGTGGCGGGAGCTGATGTTCTCTGAGGCCATCCCAGCCTCAGTCACCCCAGCCATGTGCTCTATGCCAAGGTCAGGACTGTCTTCACACCGTCTCTACAGATGGGGAAACTGAGGCTCCATGAGGCTTCCCACCTGGCTGAGGTCCGAGGCTAGGAGAGGGTGAGTTTGGCAGCCTGCCCCGAGCCCGAGCTCGGAGAGTGGGCCCCATGTTCTCTCTGACAGCGGCCATGTCCACCTCCCAGGACTGTGGTGCTAACTGGAGGTGGGGGTGACACCTGTGTGCGAATCCCGGCTCCTCTGCGTAACAGCGGTGTGACATCGGTTCACTCACGGAACCTCTCTGAGCCTTGCTGTCCCCTTCTGTAATGTGGTTCTAGTAACCGGACTTCTCTCACAGGATTGATGTGAAGATTCAGAAAGGGGATACACCTGTCCTGTCTGCCAGGTTGTAATAACTCAGCACATGAATTTGCTGTGTAGACATGGATGCTCAGAGAGAAGACTTTTACTAGCACTTCTTACTAATGAAGAAGTCGAGGCTGAGAGGGGACGTCAAGGGATCGGGAGCTGTCGGCAGGCTAGCGGCAGAGATGGCGCTGGAATCCAGGTGGGCTGGCTCGGGTCTAAGCTCTTTCCCACCTGCCTCATGGCCCCTGGGAGCAGCTTCTCGCCAGCAAAGGAAATTTTATCCCAATCTGGAACGGTCCCCAATAGGAGAGAGTACCCCCAGCCTTCCTCTTTTGGGGTCATGCCAGGCACGTAATGGGAAAAGGAGACTGGAGGGTTGCTGGTCCCTGTTTTGTTCTAGGACGATAGCATCGAGCAGGAGATGGCTTCCTCTGGATGTCGCTAATGGGTGGGGGAGGTTTCACACTTCAGTGTTGCACGTGGGTCAGGCCTTCGGAGTGCAACTGGCCAGCAGAGTCTCGCGACCTCACGAGACTTAATACACAGACGTTTCTCAGTAGCGCAGCAAGCTCGATAGCCGCCCAGACATCCCGGCTACACGTCTGAAAGCCCTCAGTTGGTTCTTGATGGCTTGCCATACGAAATAAGCTCTGTGCTTGCAAGAAGAGATTTTCTGGGGGGCAAGATTCATTTATTCACTTGTTAAATCAACATATCTTTATCACACACCTACAGTGTGTCATGTGCTTAGAAGCCGGTGACACATGTTGGATAGGACTAAGGCAATGCCTGTCTGCCTCAATTCAGAATATGTCAGAAGGGTGTGGTGGCACACGCTTGTAATCCCAGTACTTGGGAGGCTGAGACCAGAGGATCCGGGTTCGTGGCCAGCCTCAGCGACTTAGTGAGGCCCTCTGCAACTTAGTGAGACCCTGTTTCAAAATAAAGAATAAAAAAATAGGACTGGGGGTGTAGCTCAGAGGTAGAATGCCCCTGGGTTCAATCCCCGGTACCACCAGAAAAAAAAAATCTCTCCTTTACCTGCACCCCATTCTCCCAGTGCTGCTTTATATATATGTGTATATATTAATGTATATACATATACAACATATACAATAAATATAATATACAATAATATATAATAAATATATAATATACAATAAATTATTTTTTGTGGTGTGTGGTGTGGTGCTGGGGATTGTGTGTGTGTGGTGCTGGGGATTGAACTCAGGGACATTCTACCTCTGAGCTACACTCCCAGCCCTATTTTATTTATTTTTATTTGGAAACAGGGTGTTGCTAAGTTCCTGAGAGCCTTGCTAAGTTGTTGAAGCTGTCTTTGAACCTGTGATCCTCCTACCTCAGCCTCCCAAGTACTGGGATTACAGGCATGTACTAGAACGCCCGACTCCTCATATTTTAATACTAACATGGGCGTGACTCCTCATAGATCATAAAAGACTTTTACACTCATCATTTCATCTCATCTTCATGTTGCTTTGCTGGGATTGGTAGGGATGAGTAACACCATTTTTTGGCTGAAAGAAACTGAGGATCAGAGATGCTCAACTGAGTCTCTGGGCACACACAGCCTGTCCGATGCTGGCATAAGCACAGCCTGTGGAATCCCCGTCGAATGCTCTGCCCCCCTCGCTGTGTGCACCGCGGCGCTGGCGGGGCGTCAGTATTCAATGCTGTGTTTTTTTAGGGTCCTGTTTCGGGAGCCCTCGGGTGTCCTGCTGCCTCTTCCGCTGACTGGTTGAGTAACAACATTACACCTTGTGTGATGTGATTCTCCCCGCCCTGGGATCATTAAAAAACATTACTTCCTGTTCTTTTTAGAGTGACTGAGCATGATTCAAGTAGATGATATTAAAATCCTCAGGAAAGACAGAATTTTCAAAACCTACAAAGTTGTCTTTGCACAGGGACCTGGAATAAGGTCTCCTTATGTAAGTGAGAAATGTAGGGCCCAGTGAAGGGACATGCCCATGCGGGGGACCAGGGGCATCTTTTGGTTTTGTCTGCCACGGTGTATTCTCTTGGTCTCCCTTTATGGAGCCAGCTAGGTTTGCCAGATAAAACACAGTTAAAGCCGGGCGTGGTGGTGCACGCTTGTAATCCCAGTACTTGGGAGGCTGAGACAGGAGGATCGTAGGTTCGTGGCCAGCCTCAGCTACTTAGTGAGGCCCTCCGCAACTTAGTGAGACCCTGTTTCAAAATAAAGAATAAAAAAATAGGGCTGGGGGTGTAGCTTGGAGGTAGAATGCCCCTGGGTTCAATCCCCAGTACCGAAAAAAACCCCAAAACCAAAACCAAACAAACCCCAAAAAACACAGTTAAAGCTGAACTTCAGATAAACAATATATTTTTAGTATTAGTATATCTCAAGTATTGCATGAGACATACTTACACTAAAAGTTATTCATTATTTATCTGAATTTCTGATTTAACTGGGCATCCTGTGTTTTTATTTGCTGCATCTGGAGCCACGGAACTGCTTAGCCATCCTACTCTGGCTCCAGGACTGGGGATACATTCTATTCTATGGAACCATAGATATTGGTTCAGAGATGAGCATGTGACCCAAGACAGGCCGATGAGCTTTATTTCGGGCAATCTGGTTGCACCATTGAGAAAGAGGTCATTTTTGTTGGGATTGCTAACTGCAACAGTAGCATCTATGGCTTGACTGAGTCTACCTGAAGAATAAAGTCAAGCAAGAGGAAAACAACAGAGAACCGAGAGAGGAGAAGAGATCAGACGTTGAGGGCAGCACTGGGGGCCCTGATGCTGGCCTCAGAGGAGTGTTACCTTCATCCATAAAACCCACAGTGTGGATGGTTTCAGGGATGGTTTCAGGGATGGAGGCCACGGTAATGGTGTGGGGAGCTAGAAGCCAAGCTACTGTCGGGGATGGCTGGGGGAAGATCGGTTTTAGGCAAGATGGCAGTAGATGGGCGATGGAGCAGATGGGGTGCAGAGTGAAGGGAGGCTGTGGTCTTGCAGCTGACAGCTCCATCAGCCTGCGGATGCTGCTCATAATGAGGATGAGGGTGACAAAGATGATCAAGATGGCGTTGGTAAGGAAGGAAACTAACAGGGAAGAAATGATTCTCAACATCGGGCTACTACCAGGTCCTATCGATTCCACCCCTCAATTTAAAATCATCAGCTCAGTTCCCTCCCTAGCCTGAGGCCTGGGGTCTCTTGCTTCTTCGGCCCGGGTCCTCCTCGTGGGCCCTCTTGCTGTGCACTGACATCACTGTAGAGACTGAGGCTTTGGAAAATGGAAATTAGAGTTCTTCACTTCTTGGCTTAAACCCATTTAGTGGTTGGGATTAAAATCCAAATCTCTCCAGCCTCAGCCCCTTCCTCTCTGCCCCCTCTCCTTCGCTCTATTCGCCCCTCCTCACTCTGCTCTAACCCGATCAGCCTCCTTTCAGTTTCTATGTAACAAACTCTTCAGGTAAGCTGCTCTCTGGACAAGAGATGCTTGCATATCCTTCAAATCTCAGCATCAGTGACACTTGGTGACATT
>PVJS01060639.1:5000-11198 GCA_004027185.1 Glis glis | reverse complement strand
AAAAAACAAAGAGAGAGAGAAAGAAACTCTACACCCATTAGCAGTCATCCCTCATTTACCCTCAACTTCCCCAGCCCTGTGCAACTACTAACCTAGTTGTCTTTATAGATTTGCCTGCTATGAACATTTCACATAAACAGAATCATACATTATGTGGCCCTTTGTTGCTTGTGTTTTGGTATTGTATTCAAGAAGGCTTTGCCTAACCAAAGTTCACAAAGAATGACTCATATGTTTTCTTCTAAGAGTATTACAGTTTTAGCTTTTACATTTAAATCTATGATCCATTTTGAGTTAATTTTTTATGTATGGTGTGAAGAATGGATACAACTTCATTCTCTGAATGTCAATATCTAGTTGTCAGCAACCATTTGTTGAAAAGAATATTCTTTTTTCATTTTCTTGGCAGCCTTGTTGAAAATCAATCGACTGTAAAAGTGAGGGTTTATTTCTGGAATCTCAATCCTGTTCTACTGATCGATAACGCCTGTCCTTATACCATTCTTGATTGCTGTTGCATTATTATAATTTTTAAAATTGAGAAGTATGAACCGTTCATCTTCTTTTTTCTTTTTAAAGATTTCTAGGCTATTCTGTGTCTCTCAAATATCCTTATACATTTTAGGATTACCGTATCAATCTCTTCAAAAGGGCATCTGGGAGTTTTATGGGGATTGTGTAGAGTCAATTTATTCACATGCACTTTTAGTAAGCATGCTTTGGGAGCCATTGTTTCCTCCAGCCCACATCTTTATTTTATAGGTTTTTTTAAAAAATATTTTTCAAGTTTTTAAAATTTTTTGGTGCTGGGATTGAACCCAGGGCCTCACACATGCTAAGCACATGCCATAGTACTGAGCTACACCCCACCCAGTCTTTTTATTTTGAGTCAGCACGATAGTGAAGATCTAAAGTAATATTTGTGGAAGTCTTCATATTTTACAGTCAGCCTATTATTTCATGTAATCCTTGCAACATGAATTAATATCTCCATTTTTAGGTGAGAAACCAAGATAACATAGCTTCTTGAGGGCCTTTTCTACCATAGATACTGCCCAGCTAACAAAAGAAAACTTATTTCCTCCTAAAACTTTAAAAGTTCTTTGCCTTTTAATTTACCAAAACTCTCTGGTGAGGATGACCCCATTTTCTATAGCTGCTTTCTTAGCATTAGTAGGAATAGCATTTAAAATTTTGGTATAAGTATTTGCATTCTAAATGAAGTTACATGGGGGTCTCAGCTGGGAAGACGCTCTGTTGTTCAGTTAATTGAAAATCTCTTTAAATCTTCTCTCCAGAGTGGAAGCCATATGGACAGAAAGGGCATTTCCTTAGAGAACAGTTAATTGTCAGTTTCTCATTGTCATTTCAAAATGTCAGTTTAAATATGTAAATGAGTCACACCTAAATTCATGCCATTGATTATTGATGATTCTAACTAATGGGAGAAAAGAAGATAGGCAGAAAGAAGGATTCTCTGGATCTATTCATTTTTCAAACATTTGGACCCCTCTCATCTGACAATATGAAAATATAAATGTAACAAATTTCTAGATTAATGGATAAGCATTAGATGTGTCTGATCTGACGGTTGTTAGTTGAGTTTAAGTGTTCCTTTCAGTTGAATATTGAGTTGTGAAACCATTGCTTAGAAAATTCTAGCTAGATGAGCTTTGTATTTAATTAAAAAGACACGGACATCAGTGATATATAAGACAATTTAAAAAGCATTTTGGACTTGGTATTGGATATAGGTACTAATTGGGCATCTAGTCAATGTTGTGGCACATGCCAGTGGTTAGGATACTTGTCGTGATTGTGTAAAAGTCAACATGCCCAGGTTGTAGTAGAGATGAAGGTCATGAGGCAATAGATGGGGTGAAAAGAAGCACTTTTCTAAAGATGTGTGGCTGTACTTCCTTGAAAGGTCAGAATTTTGCATTTGTTTACAAAAATTTAGAACTTCTGAAAAATGACAAGTTTAATAGAATATTCTACAATAGAAGTTAATGCTTTTAGGAAAGAGTGTTGTTTTTTATAATCTTATGTGCCTATGAGTCTCTTATGAGTCTTAACCTGAGTTTATTTCATAGTAATAAACAGGATGAAAATCACTGTGAGAACATTGTTGGGGGAGTATTTACTCATCTAAAAAATGTGTTGAAAGTTTTAATTTATTATAGGTAAAAAGTATAATCAGTGGTGCTCATCCCTTCTTTTCCTTTCTTGGTTTCCTAAGCTCCTTCATCTCTAACTAGAATTAATTGTTCTAGTGTTTTAACCCCCGGGCCATTCTACATGGTCACCAAAGTCATATTTCTACAACGCAAAACTGAGCTGGCAGCTCTTCTTAAATCCCTCAGCTCTTGCCTGTTCCTTGGAGATAAGTTCAGACTCCTTCTAGGGGCATTAAATTTAAGGTCCTTGCCTATCTGGTGCAGTGACTGTACCCCGCTCCAGCATTATCTGCTACATTCCTTTCGCACTCCCTCCAGCGTGCCGGGCTGCTCCAAGCACCAGACTGCACACGCAGCTCCTCTGTGAATGTCCCTCTCTCCCCTTTGCCCACCCGATAAACACTTCTCATACTCCCTAGACTCGGTTTCCATGCAGCTCTTCCTCTGGACACTTTCCTGATGCCCCAGCACCTTGTGCATGCTCTGCAATTGCCCTGCTCACATTTCATAGTCTCCTCGTTTTGTTTCCTTTCTTCTCATACTCAGGGCAGAGACTCTGCTTTTTTGTCTTTTGTCTTAATCTCAGTACCTATACTTAATAAAAACTTACTAAGTGTCAAACACATTAAATTATTCATTGTGCAATGGTCATTTCAAATGTTTGAGAATTTTTAGAAAAAATATTTATTGAGTTTTTGCCCAATGTAGAAGAAGTTGGAGAATTCATATTTGAAAATTCATGTGTGCATTTTTACTCATCTAAAAGACCATTGTGATGGAATTCTATCTCTGGTAATAACTAGTCACATGATTTTAAACAGGTCACACAAAACTTCCCAACCAGCTCTTCTTCTTCTAGAATGTTCTCTACCATCTTTTTCAGGACTGAAATACTCGGAGTTTCTGGCTTATAGTTGCCAACTCAGGATTTTCGAGGCAGCAATATTCTTGTTGAAAGGCATACTGTTTAAATTAGTCTCTATTGGACAACTGCCTGGTGTTTGTTTATGAACTAACCCTGATGAATCCATGGTTTCTCTGTATTAGTAGTTGTTATTATCCAATAGTTTTCAATTTCATCTAGTAAAGAGTTTTTTTCAAAAGCATTTAACTGTTGGCTGAGATTTCTGGTCAATCTCTAAGGAAAGGCTATGAGATAGAGGGAACTTAAAAACTACTCTTAATTTTGTATTCCAGTTGTTATTGAAATGTTGGTGGACAGTTTCCCACATAGGTCAGGTATATAAAAGTTTATTAAAAACAGAAGATTTTCAAATTAATATTTCTACTTCATTTGCATAGGCTATCCTTTCATGGTTATTGAGTACTCACAGTACACTAACATTTTAAAGTACCAATAGAATAAAAATAAAGGAACTTGCCCAATACTAGCTTGTATTATGTTATAGTAATTGCTTTTCAGTTTCATTAACCTATTAGAGCATACATTTCATAAATATAACAATAGTGTCTATTTTTCACACCACCAGACACCATCCCTTGTACATTGATGCTAAATCAACACAGAACAAATGTACTAATGAACTTATACTTCCAAGACAAAATATGGTACTGCTTCCACACGGCCAAGATAGCATTTGATTTTTCTCATTCCTAAAATAGAAATTTCCTTGCCATGATAACCTGTCCCTAACTTAATACTTCCGTGCTTCCAAGATCGCCATCTATGAAATAACACAGAAACTCACAAATAGTGCCTTTTGATCTCGTACCTCAGTTTGTTAAAGCCCCTTATCTTGCTGATATAAAAAATAGATTCCCACCGGGCGTGGTGGTGCACGCTTGTAATCCCAGTACTTGGGAGGCTGAGACAGGAGGATCACAGGCTTGCGGCCAGCCTCATTACTTAGTGAGGCCCTCTGCAACTTAGTGAGACCCTGTTTCAAAAATAAAGAATAAAAAATAGGGCTGGGGATGTAGCTCGTAGGTAGAATGCCCCTGGGTTCAATCTCCAGTACAGAAAAAAAAATTAATTAATTAATGATAGATTCCCTTAAAGGAATAATTTTCTATTTACATAGTTTGTTACTTTATAGTTTTCCTCCTAAATCTTCAGTGCTTATAGCATCTGATGATAGTCATACCAAAGCAAATTTAAGATTTTTTTCCTGTGTTACTGGAAAGTCTCTGGCTTCTCAGCTGCTGCCTCTGAGGAGTCAGGTGCACAAGCCCGAGGTGCTGTGGAGCTGACACCCTGTGAGGCAGCTCCCACTGAGGGACAGGAGACAGGAAAGAACCAACTGATAAGTCCCTCCTCCTTTCTTCCTCCTGTAAACCATTGTGAATGCAGTAGTTTCCAATAACCTCTCTGGAAACAGTCTGTAAAAAAAAAAAATAATAATCAGCCAGGCATGGTGGCGCACACCTGTAATCTCAGGACTTGGGAGGCTGAGACAGGAGGATTGCAGGTTCGTGGCCAGCCTCAGCAACTTAGCAAGGCCCCCAGCAACTTAGTAAGATCCTATTTCAAAATAAAAAGGGCTTGGAATATAGCCGGGAGGTAGAATGTCCCTGGGTTCAACCCCGTGCCAAAGAAAAGAAAAGAATCAACTGCACATGCTACAAAGCCCAGGCCAGCTTGGTTGCACCTCCTTGTACTGATTCTCCCCCATTTGTTTCCCCATTTAGCTTTTCCCCTCACTCTCTATTCCCTGAGATTGCACCCCCAATAAAGTATAAGCGTCTACGCTTAAGATAGAACCCATATAAAAAAGTTCACAAAAAGGAGACTATTGTTTAAATACATTGGGTTTCATTAATTCAAAATTTCATTCAGTAAGGAAAATTTCAGGAAAATGAAATCATTTTTAATGTCCTCTACCAGATACAGTAATGCCCTAGTAAACTCACACACAGATAAACACATACAAATGTGGTGTGTGTTGTGCATTATTAGTTGCACACACTTTTCTTCAGCAACAGATCTTTAACACATCCTCACTTTTCTTCAGCAACAGATCTTTAATTTTGTTCAGGCAGCCACTCCTCCTACATGAAACCATATGTTGCAGGGTCCCACCTGAAATGTAAGGGTAGTCCTGATTGCTCTGAGGGTAATCCCAGAGTCTTAGCAACAGTTAGGTTAGAAATTAGCATACAATGTGACTTGAAATAATAGACCTCCAGAAAATGTGTGCTGGAGATTTCTGGAAAAGCTGCCCACATTCTTCTGGTAGAGTTTCTGGAAGCAGCTCCTCTCTTCTCTCCCAAGTGGGATACAGACACGAAGGGTATGCATATACTCTTGACTGCCAGTGGCAGCCTCCTACGGATCCAAAGGAAAGTTAAGTTTAAGATAAATACCACATTTTGAAGGAACAGGAACAGTATGGAAAAAGCTAGAGCCTTGAAGATAGTGTTTGATATCTGAAACCCACCCTGCCTTTAGAATTCCTGTTGTGTGAGCCACAGTCTTACCTAAGACTGCCTGAGTTATGTTTTCTTTACTTATTCCCCAAAGCATCTTAGAACACTCATGTTTTTACACACATGGACTTTTACTATGCATGCTGCTTTGCAACTTGCTTTTTGCACATATTATAGCATGTAAATTTACCATGCAAATATACATCTCCTAACTCTTTCAATACAGTTAATGAAGTAGGCAGAATTATCTGTCTCAAGAAACTTACATTCTTTGGTTGAGGGGTAAGATAAATAATGAACACAAAAACAAAACATGATCTGTGATACGGCAGAAATACCAGCTAAAGCAGGCAAGGAAATATTAAGTGTAGGCATGAGAGGCTAATTTTCATATTAAATGGAGTAATGCAGGGAGACCTCACTGAGATCATTTTTGAGCTAAGACTGAAAGGGTCAGGGAGCAAGTCTTTATGTGAAGGAAGAAAGTTCCTGATTGACAAAGGTGAAAAAAAGTCAAGACGTGGAAGCTGGTTCATTCCAAGAATAAGGAGGCCAACGTGGCTGCAGGAAGGAAGGGAGGAATAGATGGAGTGAGGAGGGGGCCAGATTTTATGGCCTGTCGATTATTGTTTAG
>PVJS01060639.1:0-2500 GCA_004027185.1 Glis glis | reverse complement strand
GACCTCTTTGGGGAGGTTTCTAGGTTTTTCTGGAGTTGCTAGAGAAGAAATCGATGTTTTTTTTTTTCTTATTTTGTCATGATCTGACATAACTGCCCTCAGTCCTTTGTGCATTTCATCTGACTCAAGATTGAGTAAATGCATGGATTCTAGGCTGATAGCTATGCAATACAGTTAATGAGATTAACAGATGTGTTAAAGGTGTTGTTTTGATTGGAGTAGAATCGCTTTCTGGATGCTTCAGGAAAATACTGCAGCCTAAAGTGCTATTTTTCAGCATTTCAGCTGAGTACTGTACCGGGGACTGTGTAACAGTAGCCCAGAAAATCCATACTTGTAGGCCAAATGCAGATCAGACCCATGAGGTCTTTTAAAAGGAGTGAAGGCTCAGAAGTGAAAGAAAGCGGGTGAATGGCTGGGTTAGCCATCATGTGGACTGTTCCAGAAGGTCAGAAGCCAAGCTCTGTGAATGGTCTGCAACTAGTTTTAAAGCACTTTGACCTGCCTTCGACAAACAAAGCAAGAAAAGTGCCATTTAAAAAATCTTATTTTTTAGCCGGGCGTGGTGGCGCACGCTTGTAATCCCAGTACTTGGAGGGCGGAGACCGGAGGATCCGGGTTCGCGGCCAGCCTCAGCTACTTCGTGAGGCCCTCTGCAACTTCGTGAGACCCGGTTTCAAAATAAAAAATAAAAAATAGGGCCGGGGGTGTAGCTCGGAGGTAGAAAGCCCCTGGGTTCAATCCCCGGTACCGCCAAAAAAAAAAAAATCTTATTTTTTTCCTGTTTTAATATGTTTGGAGGGCATTAACAAACAGAGGTCCTCCAGCACACAGTTTAACCCTTTTTACTTCACTGACCTTGAGAACGTACTGGAAACATTTGTAAGTGGATCGCTGAAGGAGCATTGTTTTTGTTTATTTAGCAGCGTGTCCTTTATTGGGTCGGCTGCCACTCCTGCTGGTCTTGGATTCCTGATTGTCTAATGGGAAAAGCTCTCACTGCTCGTATCACTCCTTTTGGAATTCAGAATCTTTACCATAATTTGTAGTTTTCAGAATTTTTTTTTTTTTTGCAGTACCGGGGATTGAACGCAGGGGCGTTCTACCTCCGCGCTACGCCCCTGGCCCTATTTTTTATCCTTTATTTTGAAACCGGGTCTCACGAAGTTGCGGAGGGCTTCACTAAGTAGAGAGAGAGAGAGAGAGAGAGAGAGAGAGAGCTGAGGCTGGCCGCGAACCCGGATCCTCCGGTCTCCACCTCCCAAAGTACTGGGATTACAAGCGTGTGCCACCACGCCTGGCTAAGAATTGTTGTTTTAAACAACTATGGACACTCTTTTTTCTGATGTAAAGTGTCCATCCATAAAAATCCATCCTGGGGGTGGAGCTCAGTAGTAGAGCCAGGTGTGGTGATACACACTTATGATCCCAGCACTTGGGAGGCTGAGCCAGGAGGATTACGGGTTTGTGGCCAGCCTCAGCAACTTAGCGAGGCCCTCTGCAATTTCGTGAGACCCTGTTTCAAAATAAAAAAAAATAAATAAAATAGGGCCAGGGGTGTAGCTCAGGGGTAGAATGCCCCTGGGTTCAATTACCAGTACCACAATAAATAAATAATTCTGAGAAGTAAACGAGTTATTTGAAAAAAATGTGTTTTGGGGAGTGCTTATACTAATTAGTGTAAATATTTCTTAAATAAAATAAATGTGAGCCGGGCGTGGTGGCCGTGGTGGCGCACGCTTGTAATCCCAGTACTTTGGGAGGCAGAGACCGGAGGATCTGGGTTCGCGGCCAGCCTCAGCTCTTTCTCTCTCTCTCTCTCTCTCTCTTTCTCTCTCTCTCTACCTAGTGAGGCTCTCCGCAACTTCATGAGACCCGGTTTCAAAATAAAAGTATAAAAAAATAGGGCCGGGGGCGTAGCGCAAAGGTAGAACGCCCCTGCGTTCAATCCCTGGTACCGCAAAAAAAAAAAATAAAATAAAATAAAATAAAATAAAATAAATGTGAGCCGGGCGTGGTGGCGCATGCTTGTAATCCCAGTACTTGGGAGGCTGAGACCAGAGGATACGGGTTCACCGCCAACCTCAGCTATGTAGTGAGGCCTCCGCAACTTAGTGAGACCCTGTTTCAAAACAATTAAAAATAGGGCTGGGGGTGTAGCTCGGAGGTAGAATACCCCTGGGTTCAATCCCTGGTACCACAAAAAATAAAAATAAAAATAAAATAAATGTGATAAAGTGCCATAAACTGGTACTTCTCAAACTCTGATGCACATAGAATTCATTTGGGGTAGTTGTTAACTTGCAGATTCCAATTCTGCAATTCTGCTGTGGGAGCGAAGACTCTGCATTTCTTTTTTTTTTTTTTTTAATTTTTTTTTGCGGTACCGGGGATTGAATGCAGGGGCGTTCTACCTCCGCGCTACACCCCCGGCCCTATTTTTTTTTATGCTTTATTTTTGAAACCGGGTCTCACGAAGTTGCGGAGGGCCTCATTAGGG
>PVJS01060638.1:0-11198 GCA_004027185.1 Glis glis | reverse complement strand
AGACCGGAGGATCCGGGTTTGCAGCCAGCCTCAGCTACTTAGTGAGGCCCTCCGCAACTTAGTGAGACCCTGTTTCAAAATAAAGAATAGAAGCCGGGCGTGGTGGCGCACGCTTGTAATCCCAGTACTTGGGAGGCTGAGACCGGAGGATCCAGGTTCGCGGCCAGCTTTAGCTACTTAGTGAGGCCCTCCACAACTTCGTGAGACCCGGTTTCAAAATAAAGTATAAAAAATAGGGCCAGGGGTGTAGCTCAGAGGTAAAATGCCCCTGGGTTCAATCCCCGGTACCACAAAAAAATAAATAAAAAGAAAGAAAGAGAGAGAGCGAGAGAGAGAGAAAGAAAAGAAAAGAAAAAAGAAAAAAGAAAAGAAAAAAGAAGAAAGAAAGAAAGAAAGAAAGAAAGAAAGAAAGAAAGAAAGAAAAAGGGAAAGGAAAGGAAAGGAAAGGAAAGGAAAGGAAAGGAAGGAAGGAAGGAAAGAAGGAAAGAGAAAGAAAGAAAGAAAGAAAGAAAGAAAGAAAGAGAAGAAAGAAAGAAAGAAAGAAAGAAAGAAGAAAGAAAGAAAGAAGAAAGAAAGAAAGAAAGAAAAAAAAAAAGAAAAGAAAATAGGGCTGGGGGCGGAGCTTGGAGGTAGAATGCCCCTGGGTTCAATCCCCAGTGCCAAAAAAAAAAAAAAAGATAAAAGAAAAAGCACATAGAAAGCATCTAGTATATGCACTAGGTGTGAGTGGTGCTGAGACATCATACCCGTGTGGGACCTTTGCATTTCTAGGTCACCATCGTAACCACTGTGCAACTGACCCACAGTTGTTCAGATCAAAGACAGGAAAGAATGGTGGGCGAGCACAGTTTACTCTCCATGCCCTGACCCCAGATTTTTGGTTAACCTTCTTACAACTTGGGAATTCTTTTATTAAAGCCTTTCTTTACCTGCATCCTTATTATCAGATTTCTCTAGTCTCTCTCCCTTAAGAGTATCCTGCCCTCACACCTACCCCCAACATTATCATAGCAGAAAGAACTGTTTGGTGGTTTGCATAATGGGTTATAGTTCATTGGAAATCTTTGTAGCTTTAAAGGAATAGATATAGCAAATAGGTTTCAGTTTATGTGCCAGTTGCAATAAATTAATAGTGGCTGATTAGGATACTGAGCCAAGAAGTATTCTGAGATTCATAGGCCAGATCCATTGGCACTGTCTCTCATAAACACGAGAGGAGCAAATACCAGCACATGGGCTCCATATTTGATGCCCTCCATCTAATACATCCCTGCCCTAATTCCATTTAAATTGATAAGCCCCACAGTTGAAAATATATATATTCCATATTAATATATATGTGTATATATGTATATATGTATATATATATGTATTTGAAGTTTATGGGTTTCTTCCTGTATAGCTGCACTTTAAAAAATATCTTCTTAGAAGTCAGACTAAAGTCAAGCAGTATCTGAGGCATATTCTTTTTTCTTTCCTTGGTACTAGATATTGAACCCAGGGGCATTCTACCTCTGAGCTTCAGCCCCAGCCATATTTTATTTTTTATTTGGAAACGGTCTCACCAAGTTGCTGAGAGTCTCACTAAGTGCCGAGGCTGGCTTTGAGCCTGTGATTCTCCTGTCTCAGCCTCCCAGGTACTGTACTCAGGTGTGCCACCATGCCCAGCTGTCTGTGGCATCTTGATGATGCACACACGCACACACGAGAGCACACGCACAACTCAGAAACTTACAATCAGAGTAGCTTGACTTACTTCTGCTTCCACTGATCAGTGTATGATTTCATAATCTGTCTGGGTCTCATTTTAACTAATGACTGACATACTTCATCGCTCCTTTCAGGAAGCAGAAAGCTGTTAGGAACAGGTGCTTTGAAAAGGCTTCCCGCGTTTATTGGAACCAAGTCCACATTTAGGGTGGTACTGGACTGTGACTCACCTCAAACCTGGATTGTTATCTCAGAATGGGCTGAGCCTTTCTGATGAACAAAGACTACAGAATATATGAATTGTAAGAATGACAGATAATCTAGGAAATGGGTGAAGAGTACTGACAGAAGCCTAGAGACCATCCTGACAGAAGCCTAGACCATCTAGGCCTGTCAATGTCAAGTTGCTGGAGCTTCCCATCAAGATTCTGATATATAGGGAGATGCACAGGCCATGCTTATACACAAAAGTGTTACTGATGAGCGTGTGTCTTACCCTGTAGAAGTGTTGAAAGAGGAAAGTAATCGGGAGACTAATCTAGTCCAGTGCTCTTACTTCCAAAGATAGAAGCCAGGTTGGTTGTTTTTAGTAGACTAGAATGTCCTTTAATAGTACAAGAATCCAAATTTTTGTTGTTGTTGTTGTTGATTTTTTTCAACTTAAAAAATACCTTAGGGGTATTTGGTTAAAGAAGATAATTTTTTCTTAAATCTGTTCACTTTTAAGTAACTATAGGTAAAATACACAGAGGGGTTAAGAAACCATTCTCCAAAGGCAGGGTTTTGTTTGTTTTGAGATAGGATCTCACTGTTGCCCAGGCTGGTCTTGAACATCTAGGCTCAAGCAATCCTCCTGCCTCAGCATCCCAAGTAGCAAGGATTACAGTTGTGTGCCACTATGCCTGACTTTGAAGGTAGAATTTTTATAAAAGAATAAGGTAAAATTGGTGAACTTGGGGTAGAAACTGATGGATCAGTGCGAAAAAATATTGATAAATGGTATAATGAATACTCAGTTATTAGATTTTGTCTCATGTTTACATGAAATTCAGCAGCTATGTTTAGAACTTGTCACTCTAACACTCTGTTCCTCAGTTCCTAAGGTCCTCCTATGACCTTACCTAAGCAAGCTATCTTTCCCTTTTGTACAATACTGGAAATATTTATTGCTGAAGTTGGTAGATGAAATAAGCCAGAAACCTTTATGACTAACACAAAGTATTTTAAAGTACTTTGGTGATGTTAATCTTGATCATCTAGTCAGTTTGGTATCTGCTAGTTTTTTCCACTATAAAATCATCTTTCTTTGCTGTGCAATAGTGTTATGTCTGCATATGTTTCCCCAAAATACATATGTTGAGATACTAACTCCGAAGGTGATGGTATTAGGAGATAGGGCCTTGTGGAGGGCACTAAGTCAGGAGAGTAGAGCTCTCATTACAAAAGAGGACTGAGAGAGGCCCCTTGTGCCTTCTGCCATGTGAGGACACAGTGAAAAGGGTTTTTTTTTTGAACGAGGAAGTGGACCCTCACCAGTCACAGTCTGCTGCTGCCTTGATCATGGACTTTCCAACCTCTGGTAGTGGGAGAAGTAAATTTCTGTTGTTTATAAGCCTCCCAGTTTGTGGTATTCTGCTGTACAGCCCAAACAGGCTAAGAAATAGTATCTTGTGGGGAGACTGTCAACATCCCATTCCTCATCAGACCTCCACCCACCAGCCCTACATGCTTTAATGAAACTTTCCTGACTCAACCACTGTTTTTTTGTTTGTTTTTGTGGCACTGAGGATTGAACCCAGGGACACTCTATCTCTGAGGCCCTCCAATCCTATTTCATTTTTTATTTGAAACAGAGTCTTGTTAAGTTGCTGAGGGTCTCCCAACATTGCTGAGGCTGACTTCAAACCTGTGATCCTCCTGTCTCAGCCTTCCAGGTGCTGGGATTACAGGCCTGCACCACCACGCCCAGCAACCACCTTTATGTTAATTGCCAAATGGTAATTTTCTATTTTTCATCATTTCTTCTACATTTATTAGTTGGAATTCTACAATAAGGATAAGCTTTCTATTCTCTTCCATTCATTCATTCATTCATTCATTCATTCATTCATCATTATGTCCATGGATTTTTATTCTACTCAGTGGATTGAAATGTTTTGCTTTTACTACTTATTTTTTTTGTTCAAGTTGCTCCCGATATGACCAACAGGAGTCTCTTTAAGCTGAATCCTGTCCTTCATGTGTGTCCCCATCATTCTTTGAGTATTTCCTTTCTTGTGCAAGATGTTCTAGGTTTATAGTGTATTTTTCTTGTTCCATTTCTAGGATTGGCAATTTCCTCAAGAACTGCTATTTCATTTTAGTAGAAGATGAAGGTCTTTGAAACTAAGACATGGGCACTTGGTGTGCTCATTGCTTCCAACTGTTACTGCATCTAGTCCTTCCCAGTGGACCAAACTAGGAATTTATGTTTGTGAACACTATGATAGTATGCTATAAAATAAATGTTTGGTCTCTGTCCCTCTAGTTCCTGGCACAGAGCTCCTAAAACCCTTGTAGATGGGGCACTAGGAGAATTTTTTGTTCTGGTATTTGGTCTTTGTCTTCTGTTCCTGACACGGAACTCCTAAGTCCTTTTCTTGGGGCAATAGGGACATCTTTTGTTTTAATGGGGCCACTCTTGGTGGATGGACTCTTGGATGGCCTCAGGATGGGGGCTGGTTGCGAGAGGAACTAATCATGGTTAGAGGGACAGAACTTTTAGCCCAACTTTCGTGGAGGGGAGGAGGGCTAAAGGTTGAGCTGATCACCAATGGCAGTGATGTAATCAATTGTGCCTATAATGAAGCCTCCATAAAAACCCAAAGGACAGAATTCAGGGAGCTTCTGGGAAGATGAACAGGTGGAAGTTCTTCTAGGGTGGTGTGGCCAGAGCAGGCAAGGAAATTCCACGAGCCTTTCTCCCATACCTCACCCTCGCCTGATGCATCTCTTTCATCTTGCTTTTTATCTCTATCTTTTGTAATATCCTTTATAATAAATAGGTAAATGTACGTAAAGTTTTCCCCAAGTTCTGCTATAGCATACTAATTGAACCCAAGGAGTGGGTCATGGGAAACCCAGTTTTCAGCTGTGTGGTCAGAAGTATAGGTAACAACCTGGTACTTGTGATTGGCATCTGGTGGGTGGGAGCAGTCTTGTAGGACTGAGCTCTTAACATGTGAAATCTGATGCTATCTCCATAAAGATAATGTCTGAATGGAAATGAATTAGAGATCACTCAGCTGGTGTCTGCTGGAGAATTGCCACACACATCTGATGTCAGAAGTGTTAATAATGTCGCCGGGTGTGGTGGCACATGCTTGTAATCCCAGTACTTGGGAGGCGGAGTCCAGTGGATCCAGGTTCCGCTGCCAGCCTCAGCTACTTAGTGAGGCCCTCCACAACTTCGTGAGACCCAGTTTCAAAGTAAGGTATAAAAATAGGGCCGGGGGTGTAGCTCGGAGGTAGAACGCCCCTGGGCTCAATCCCCGGTACCGCAAAAAAAAAAAAAAAAAGAAGTGTTAATAATGTCAACTGGTAAGTGCGAGTAGGAAAAGCACTTTCTTGTTGTTGTTGTTATTATTTCTCCCTCTATAATACACACATAAAAAAAGCTATAACTTTTTTATTTCTATCTGTGTGTGTATATGTTTGCATGTGTATAGACATAAATTTGCTGTCCAGGGCCAATGCAGTACTTCAGATCATCTTTTTGCCTTCACCTTTCCTGCCTGCCTGCAGATCAAACCCAGGGCCTTGTACATGCTAGGCAGGCACTCTGCCACTAAGCTACCCAGACATTTTTATTTTAAGACATGGTCTTGCTAAGTTGCTCACACTGGCCTTGAACTTGTTTCCTCCCATCTCAGCATCCCAGGCAGCTGAAATTATAGGCATGTACCACCATGCCTGGCTTCCCTTCCCCCTTTCTATATTTGTATATAAATGCCAACCTTAACAGTGAGAAATTTGACTTTAATTAACTTAAATACATTTACTCATTTGCTCAATCTCTTTGTATATTACTCCTCTCCTGACTACTCTGGTCACCTATTCAGCCTTTGATTTTTCTCCTCACAAACTTGTTTGAGAGAGGCAATTATATCCTTGCAATTGCTTGGACTAGAAGTCATCCTGTTGCCTCACTCCAAACCCCACATCACACTGTCAATAATTCCTTTAAATAGAACCATTTTTCCCTACATTCACTGCCACTTTTCTAAAAAATTTATATGATACTGGGGATTGGACCCAGGAGCATTCTGCCTCCAAGTTATATACCCCCAGCCCTTTTTTAATTTTTTATTTTGAAACGGGGTCTTGCTAAATTGCTGAGGCTGGCCTCAAACCTGTGATCCTCCTCTCTTAATCTCCCAAGAACTGGGATTAAAGGAGTGTGCCACCACATCCAACCCACTGCTACTATTGTAATTTAAGCCACCATTATTATCTTTGTAATTAATTTATTTATTTATTTGCGGTACTAGAGATTGATCCCAGAGGTATTCTACCTCTGAGGTACATCCCCTGCCCTTTTTTTTTTTTTTTTTGCGGTACCGGGGATTGAACCCAGGGGCATTCTACCTTCGAGCTACACCCCCGGCCTTCTTTTTATTCTTTATTTTGAAACCGGGTCTCACTAAGTTGCGGAGGGCCTCACTAAGTAGCTGAAGCTGGCCGCGAACCTGGATCCTCCGGTCTCCGCCTTCCAAGTACTAGGATTACAAGCGTGCGCCACCACGCCCGGCTTCCCAGCCCTATTTTTTATTCTTTATTTTGAAATACGGTCTCAGTAAGTTGCAGAGGGCCTCACTAAGTAGCTGAGGCTGGCCATGAACCTGTGATCCTCCTGTCTCAGCCTCCCAAGTACTGGGATTACAAGCGTACACCACCATGGCTGGCACTTCTTTGCTTGTAATTTAGAATCTTCTATTTGTCTATTTGCATCCACCCTACCTTTAATGTCTGTTTTTCACTCAACAGCCAAAGTGATCCTTTTAAAACCTAAATCAGATTATAACATTCCACTGCTCAAATCCTTCTAGTAGCTTTTTTTCTCACTCAGTTAAAATTTAAAATTCTTATCAAAATCCTATGTTATCTGCCATTCTTTACCCCACTGTAATTCACCCATATTAGTCTTCTTTTTTTTTTCTTTTGGTGTGTGTGTATGTGTGTGTGGTACTGGGGATTGAACCCAGGGGTCTTCTACCTCCAAGCTATACCCCCAGACCTATTTTATTTCTTATTTGGAGACAGGGTCTCACTAAGTTGTGGAGGGCCTCACTAAATTGCTGAGGCTCGCTGTGAACCTGTAATCCTCCTGTCTCAGCCTCCCAAGTACTGAGATTACAAGCGTGTACCACCACACCCAGCTCCATATTAACCTTCTTACTGTGCCACACCAAACACCTCTCACCTCAGGATCTTTGTACTTGCTGTTTCCCCAAGTAAGCGTTTCCCCAGATATCCACATAACTCACTTCCCCCTGTATTAAGGTCTTTGCTCAAATGTGACTTTATCAGTGAGACCTTCCCTTTTTAGTCAGGCATGATGGTGCACACCTATAATCCCAGTACTTGGAAGGCTGAGACAAGAGGATTGCAGGTTCAAGGACAGCCTCAGCAACATAGCAAGACTCTCAGCAACCTAGTTAGACCCTGCCTCAAAACAAAAAAATAAAAAGGGCTGGGGATGTTGCTCGGGGGTAGAATGCCCCAGGGTTCAACCCCCAGTTTCAAGAGAGAAAGAGAAGAATTTTTTTCTTCACTCTTCTTCTGTATTCCTTTCATTTACGTTTATATGTTTAAGACAACCTGATAAAATATTTCAGAACAGGTGTTTTGTCTTTTTTCTATTTTATTTTATTCATTTATTTGGTACTGGGGATTGAACCCAGGGGCATTCTACCTCTGAGCTACACCCCCAGCCCCTATTTTCTTATTCTTTATTTTGAAACAGGGTCACACTAAGTTGCGGAAGGCTTTACTAAGTAGCTGAGGCTGGCCGCGAACCCGGATCCTCCAGTCTCAGCCTCCAAGTACTGGGATTACAAGCGTGTACCACCATGCCCAATTTATTTTGTCTTTTTTCTATGCAGTAGCTGTAGCACCTGGGATAAGGTGTGATAAATAGGCTGAAGAGGAATGGAGATGGGGAGAGGTTGGTCGGTGGGTACAGACTTAGAGTTAGATAGGAGCAAGAAGTGCTGGTACTGTTGCACAGTAGGGTGACAGTAGATAACAAGAAAGTATACATTTATACTTCGTAGATACTACTCTTTGCAGATACTACCCTTAGTAGATATCTACTCTTATAGGTAACAAGAACTATACATTTCAAAAAACTAGAAGAAAGGATTTTGAGCAGGGCGTGGTGACGCAGGCCTGTAATCTCAGGTCTTGGGAGGTTGATATAGGAGTATCGTGGGTTCAAGACCAGTCTCTGCAACATAGCAAGACTCTCAGCAACCTAGTGAGACCCTGTTTCAGAAAAAAAAAGGGGGGGGTGGCTGGGAGTGTAGCTCAGAGGTAGAAGGCCCCTGGGTTTAATCCATAGTACCATAAAAAGAAAAAAAGAAAGGATTTTGAAAATTTTTACCTTAAAGAAATGATAAATGTTTAAGAAGATAACATTTTACCTGATTTAAACATTACATGATGTATACATGTATCAAAATATTACATGGTACCCTACTAATATGTATAATTTTTATGCGTCAGTTAAAGTTAAAAATAGGCTCTTGGTAAATATTTGTTGAATGACTTTTTGTGGGTTCATGCTTAAGTCATTTGGGTGAAATTTACTTGGATAATATATTAGTGTTATCATTTATGTAACTGTTAGATGTTTTACTTGTCTTACAAGGAGACTTGGTGTCAAATAAGCTCTTATTTGACCTTAATAGAGGGTTCATTTTCAATTGTATTTGTTTCAGAAAATTGAATTAGATATTAGAGATCTTTTGAAAAAGGAGCTGTAGCCAGGAGTAGTGCTGCATGGCTGTAATCGTAGTTCTTGGAAGGCTGAGACAGGAAGATCGCAAGTTCAAGGCCAGCCCCAGCAACTTAGTGAGACCCTATTTTTCAAAATAAAAAATAAAAAGGGCTGGGGTGTATATCGGAGGTAGAATGCCCCTGGGTTTAATCCCCAGTACAAAAAAAAAAAGAAGGAGGAGGAGAAGAAAAAGACAACAACAAAAGAGGAGCTGTTAATGAATTTGGTGAGAAGTGTACTCATGAGCAGCCGTGTGCTGGAGCCTTAAGATCTGGGGTTCACCGTGGTTCCCTAATTTCTCGTCAGGGCTTCTCTAGACCATTTCTCAAAGAATTTCCATCTTCACTAACCTTTTTTCTGACCCAACACTGTCAGGTGTCTCATGTTTTCTGGCACATTTATTTTTCTTAATATTTATTACCATATTTATTTTTCTTCTATTAGAATACAGTAGCCTCATAATTTCCTCCTCTTTCCACTTTCAGTAACAACATTTTTTAAAATTTATGAATGTTGGAACCAGTGGTAGAGTGATGAGGCTGTGCTTCAGGGCAGTCTGAGGCTTCAGAGAGGGACAACTCGTGACTATGAAAAAAGCAGGTCACTGTGCAGGAGCGCCCTCCTCCAGGAGTAGGCCTCCCGTGCTTTATGATGTTTCTTAACCCATGAGACCCTGTCTCTTTATCTGTGGAAACAGGGTCAATGATGTCCTTTTCATGAGTTGTAAATATGTGTAAGTACTTAGCACATAGTAGGGGTTCCTTAAGTATTCATTTCTCTTTCTACCTTTCCTCATCTTTTTTAATCAGTATAACTTAATGTTTCAACTGTATCAATAAGCTCTTACATGTATTGACCAAATTTTCTTACCAAAATAGTTAAAGGTGGTGAATACAAGTAAGCAAACAACAACAACAAAAATAGAATTGTTTTTGCCCTAAAAATACTGAGGGCTAAGCCGGGCATGGTGGTGCACGCTTGTAATCCCAGTACTTGGAAGGCTGAGACAGGAGGATCGCAGGTTCGCGGCCGGCCTCAGCTACTTAGTGAGGCCCTCCGCAACTTAATGAGACCTTGTTTCAAAAATAAAGAATAAAAATAGGTGTAGCTCTGAAGTAGAATGCCCCTGGGGTCAGTCCTCTGAACCATACTCACACACAGAAATACTGAAGGCTAATATTAGATTAATGTTTTCCCTTACAGAGTTTATATATCTTTCTGGCATTAAAATAGAGAAGAGAGAGTTTCTTCATCTGAGTGACCAAGCAGGACCAGTCCAAGTTACAGTACACGGGGAGTTTCCAGCAGCGAACGCATGGCTGCTCTTCCTCCCCGCCTTTGTCTTCACTTGGTAAAGCATGTGCAGGCATATGATACATGGAATTTCTTTCCTAGAGGAAATTTAAATAAATTTAACATAGAACCTTGGTCTTCCACTCAGTTTAAAGCCTTTAATTATGGAATAAGATATTGGAAGATACTCAGGCTTTAGAATCATACAAACCTGAGTTTTAAGTTCCCTCTGCATCTGGTCGTGTAACCCAGTACTTTGGAGCCTAAGATAAGAGGATCTAAGGTTTGAGGCCAGCCTCAGCAATTTTGTAAGACCCTTAGCAAGTTATAGAGACCCTGTTTCAAAAATTTTTTTTAAAAAGTTCTTATTAGGCCGGGAGTGGTGGCGCACGCTTGTAATCCCAGTACTTTGGGATGCGGAGACCAGAGGATCTGGGTTCGCAGCCAGCCTCAGCTACTTAGTGAGGCCTCTGCAACTTAGTGAGACCCTGTTTCAAAATAAAGAATAAAAAATAGGGCTGGGGGTGTAGCTCGGAGGTAGAATGCCCCTGGGTCCAATCCCCAGAATTACAAAAAAAAGCTCTTATTGCCTTTTACTAGTTGTGTAATGTTGACCAAGCCATGTAATGTGAATAAAGGTTTTTAAAAGCCTTTTCCCTTCGGCATGATCATTTGTCCATTTGTTAACTTATTTCCCTAGAATATTATTGCACTCTAATGAGTTTTAGACATTTTTCCCCACATGAAATGTTAGTACCACAGATAGACCATGTGTCTGTTTATGTACCATGACCCTTTGGAGGACCACAAATCATTGTAATAGCTAAGATTCTTTTGCTCCTGCAACCAGTGGTCCTTTGGAGAGTTCTTTTCCTTCTGTTGATAATGCATGCGGAAGAGATTTGATATGTTCTGCATCAAAAATGTTACTAGGCAACATTGCTTGGTAAAAATGATGCCTGTTGAGTACACTATCTAATGGGAGAACTATAAATATCTCCTAAGAGGCCGTATCATTGAGGTCAGTGACTCTGGTACTGCATGTCCCTTGCAGGGGCCTGCAGTCTACTTCTGCCATCGTTATAAGAGATTTTGGCCCCTGTGGGACATGAGGCTGTTAAAGCAGAATGTCTTCCAAACACACTAATGTGAGTCT
>PVJS01060637.1:0-11201 GCA_004027185.1 Glis glis | reverse complement strand
GCTCTATGGTACTGTTTCCCCTATAGCCAGAATTCATGGATCCAGGAATCAAGGGGTGGAAACGGGAATGGTACCACTCACCATTACCCCTAGTGACCCACTAGGAAAATTTTTGCTTCCTGTCCCCACAACCTTATGTTCTGCTGGCCTCCAGATCTTAGTTCCAGAAGCAGGAATGCTTCCACCAGGAGGCACAACAATGAATCCACTAAACTGGAAGTTAAGACTTTCCCCTGGTCACTTTGGGCTCCTCATGCTTTTGAGTCAATGGGCTAAGAATGGAGTTATGGTGCTGGCTGAGGTTATTGATCCAGATTACCAAGGGGAAATTGGACTATTACTCCACAATGGGAATAAGGAAAAGTATACCTGGAAAGCAGGAGATCCCTTAGGGTGTCTCCTAGTATTTCTATGTCCTGTTATTAAAATCAATGGAAAACTGCAACAACCTAATCCGGGCAGGATGGCAAATGTCTCAGACCCTCCAGGAATGAAGGGGTGGGTCACCCCTCCGGATGAAGAACCAAGACCTGCCAAAGTGCTGGCTGAAGGTAGAGGAAATACAGAATGGGTAGTAGAAGATGGTAGTTATAAGTACCAACTACGGCCATGAGACCAGTTACAGAAAAAAGGATTATAATTGCTATAAATATTATTATTCTGTTAAGAATATGTTCGTATATATATATATATATATATATATATATATATATATATATATGTGTGTGTGTGTGTGTGTGTGTGTTAAGCAGATATCTCTATCTTATCTCCTCCTTTATTTATTTATCATGTAATATAACACTGATGGACTTTATATCAATACTTAAGTATTAGGAATAAGTATTCCTCAGAAATCCCTGCCTCCTATTCAGGGGAAGTGACTCATGAATTTCTGGTTGTAATTGAGATAGCTTTATCATGTTAGGTGAGATTTTGATATTGTTATTGTATTTATGTGAAGATTAATATGATTTAAAAAAACAGGGTTAGGAGTCAAGTTGACAAGGGGCGGACTTGTGATAGTTAATCTAATTTGTCAACTTGACCTGATCATGACACACCCAAGATCATGTGACTTTGGGTGTGTAACAGCAGATTAACCAGAAAGTCCTGCCCTAAATGTAGGCAGCAGGGTTCTGATAGGTGCAGGACTTAGATAAAAGAAGGAGAAAGCCGCATAGAGGGACGTGTGACTCTTTGTGAAGAAAACGCATCTGCTCTCGTCTGAGATTGTTGGCCTCCAACTTCGCCGTTTCTTTGAAGAGCTTCTTGATCTGCTCTCATCTGAGATCGTTGGCCTCCAGCCCTTCGAACTGAAACTTCACCATCGTTACTCTGAAGAGCTCTTCGACTGCTCGACAAGCTACTGGTTCCTCTGACTCTCCACGTGCAGTCAGAACTCAGGACTACATTGTAAGCTGATCTGATAAATCCCTTTTTCCATATACTCATTCTGTGAATTCTGTTAGTCTAGTGAACCCTGACCAATACAATATCTTTTCAAAGTAGTTTCTGATAATCCTCTGGATTTCCATGCTGTCGGTGGTAATATCATCTTTTTCACCTCATATTTTAGTAATTTGTGTTGATTCTCTCTTTCTTTTGGTTAGGTTAGCTAGTGGTTTATCTATCTTGTTTATTTTTTCAAGGAACCATATTTTGGTTTTGTTGATTTTTTGTATTGAGTTTTTATTCTGTACTTCATTGATTTCCACTCTGGTTTTAACAATTTCCTGTCTTCGACTGGCTTTGGGGTTAGACTGTTCCTGTTTTTCAAGGGCTTTGAGGTGTGTCATTAGGTTATTTATTTGGTGATTTTCTGTTCTTCTTATGTGGGCACTCAGTGCTATGAATTTTCCTCTTAATACTGCCTTCAGGGTGTCCCAGAGATTTTCATATGTTGTGTCTCTGTTCTTGTTTGTTTCTAGGAATTTCTTAATTTCTCCCCTTATTTCTTCTCCGACCCTTTCCTCATTCAGCAGTGTGGTGTTCAGTCTCTATGTGTTTATGCGGTTTCTCTGGGTCTTCTTTTAGTTGATTTCTAGTTTCATCCCATTATAGTCTGAAAAGATGCAGGGGATTATGTCCCATTTTTTGACATTGCTCGTATTCACTTTGTGCCCTAGGATATGGTCTGTTTTAGAGAAGGTTCCATGAGCAGCTGAACAAAATGTGAATTCAGCTGTAGTTGGGTGGAATATTCTGTATGTGTCTATTAGGTCCATTTTGTTTATGGAGTTCCTTAGGTCTGAGGCATCTTTACTGACCTTTTGTCTTGAAGATTGATCTAGTGGTGTGAGAAGTGTGTTGAAATTTCCCAATATTATTGTATTGGGATCGAAATGCGATTTAATGTCATGGAGAGTTTTTTTTTTTTTTTTGCGAGGTACTGGGGATTGAACCCAGAGGCATTCTCCCTCCCAGCTATACCCCCAGCCCTATTTTTTTATTCTTTATTTTTAGAAACAGGGTCTCACTAAGTTGTGGAGGGCCTCGCTAAGTAGCTGAGGCTGACTGCGAACCCAGATCCTCTAGTCTCTGCCTCCGAAGTACTGGGATTACAAGCATGTGCCACTATGCCTGGCGAAAAGTTTCTTTTATGAAAGTGGTTGCACCTATGTTTGGGGCATAAATGTTGACTATAGTTATATCCTCTTGCTGAATTGTTTCTTTTACTAGTAAGAAATGACCTTCTTTGTCTCTTCTAATAAGTTTAGGCTTGATGTCTAATTTGTCTGATATCATAATTGGTACTCCTGCTTGTTTTCGAGTTCTGTTAGTATGGAATACCTTGCTCCATCCCTTCACCTTTAGTTTGTGCATATCTTTACTTGTAAGGTGTGTTTCTTGCAGGCAGTATATAGATGGATTGTGATTTTTAATCCATTTTGTCACCTTATGTCTTTTGATTGGGGAGTTGAGGCCATTTATATTCAGTGTGATTATTGAGAGAGGGGTTTTATTTATTTATTTATTTATTTTTGCGGTACTGGGGATTGAACCCAGGGGCATTCTACCTCTGAGCTACACCCCCAGCCCTATTTTTAATTCTTTATTTGAAACAGGGTCTCATTAAGTTGCAGAGGGCCTCACTAAGTAGCTGAGACTGTCCACGAACTGAGATCCTCCAGTCTCAGCCTCCGAAGTATTGGATTACAAGCATGTGCTACCATGCCTGGCTAGAGATGGGTTATAATTCCAAACATTTTGAGATTTAATATCTGTTTGAGGTAGTGTTTGTTCTTTGCCTAGTTGTTTGTTTAATGTAAATCACTGTTTCTCTGTTTCTGGCATTTCCTTATTATTTCTTCTTTGTAATTAATCTCTTTGAGTATTTTCTCTAGTGCTGGTTTGGAAGATATAAAATCTTTCACCTTTTGTTTGTCATGGAAGGTTTTAATTTCCCCATCAAATTTGATAGATATCTTTGCTGGGTAGATAAATCTTGGCTGGAAGTTGTTTTCTTCCAGAGTTGGAATATGTCAGTCCAGGCCCTCCTGGCTTTCATGAATTGGTTTGGAAGGTCAGGAGTGATTCTTATTGGTTTGCCTCTGAATGTTACTTGCTCTTTTATTCTCGCTGCCTTTAAGATTCTCTTCTTGGCCTTTACATTAGTCAATTTGGTTGTAATGTGGCATAGTGAACCTCTTCTCTGACCTTGTCTATTAGGGGTTCTATATGTTTCCTATACCTGTGTGTCAACCTCTTTTTCTATGTTTTGAAAAAATTCTGATATTACTTCTCTGAATGGATTATTGATTCCTTTGGTTTCAGCTTCTATTCCTCTTCTATGCCTGTTATTCTTAGGTTTGCTCTTTTAAGACTGGCTGAGATCTCTTCAATGTCCAATTCATGCTGTCGAATTGTTTTTCCTAATTTATATACTATGCATTCATTTTTGGAGAGGTCATCTTTTAAGAGTGAGATTCTGTTTTCCATGTGGTCCAGTCTGTTGTTAATGGTCTGTATTGATGCCTTCATTTCAATATTGCATATATTGCTTCCTTCAGGGCTTCTTTTTGATTCCTGTTTAGTGTGTTAAATTCTTTATTTCATCCTTGATTTCTTTCAGGCCTCTCTGAATTCTTCTCGGAAATCTTGTATCATTCCCACTATTAAAATTTTGAATTGTCCTTCTGGCAATCTTTGCACTTCTGTGTTGGCTGGTTCTGTTGTTGTGGGATTGTGGGGGCTCATTGTTTCTTTGCTATTCTTCCTTTTCATGATTTCAGGTTTCTTATGTTTATACCTTTGTTGCTTTTGTCAGCTCTCTCTCTCTCACTCTGTAGTTTACCTATGTTTAATCTCTCTCCCATTATAGTTTCTTATTCTGGAGGTAGATATTTGCTACCTGGTGAGCCTTAAAGGTGAGTAGCCTTTACTGAATAGTTATTCTAACTTGCTTGGTATAATGTCCATTTGCAGGCCCAATTCTTGGTCTCCTTCAGTGATTGGGACCCTTGCCTGGTGCCTCTCCCTACTTGTGCAGGCGACCAGTGCCACTATTGCCCATCTCACTGCAAGCATGTGCCTCCACGTTCTCCACTTGGGCTGTCCTTATGTCTCTCTCTTTCTACACCTATGGCAGGTGTCACCAGCAGGGGCCCCCAGGTTTGTGTCTCTCTTTGCCTACAGAAGGTGCAGATGTTGCTTTGTCCTGATTCTGTGCAAATACAGAACTCCACATTTTCCACAGAGAGGGCTGGTTTGGTCTAATTTTTCCCCAGGTACTACAACTGTAGTTCCTGTGGCGATCCCTGGGGTCTCTATAAGGGTGCTGCGACCCACAGGCTGCAAGTCTGTCCCACCCAAATGTTTCCAGGGACTGTCTGCTTATCCACATGTCTACTGCGTCCCATAGCAGACCCCACTTCCACCTCCACCAGGGCAATCCATGCAGTCTCAGACCCCGTGAGTCCCAGTGGCCATGCTGGGGGATCTCCTCCTGGGATGGATCATTGACTTATGGTCTCTTAATCTCTTGGGGAGAGGATGGGCTCAGCTGCTGCTGCAGGTTCTGGTCAGGCCTCCGGGCACTGGGGACTCTGCCAAGTGTGGATTCAACCGCAACTCACTTCTGTCGCTGATGCTGTGCAGTTGCTGGTTTTACAAGTCCCTGGCTTCGTGTTGGTGGGCTACAGAAGTCACAATGCCAGTAGCCACTGGCATGGTCTGACCAAGCCATAGTTAACTATTATTGTAATAATAATTTTTAATTTTTTGTGGTACTGGGGATTAAACCTAGGGGCATTCTACCTCCAAGATACACCCCTAGCCCTAATCTTTATTCTTAATTTTGAAGCAGGGTCTCACTAAGTTGTGGAGAGCTTCACTAAGTAGCTGAGGCTGGCCATGAACCCAGATCCTTCATTCTCAGCTTCCCAAGTACTGGGAATACAAGTGTGTGCCACCATGCCTGGCTTTTAGTCATACTATTTTATAAATACAGTCATAGTTTACCATTATTGGGTCATAGTTTACCATTATTGAGGTTGCAGTTATCCATTATTGTAGTAACAATTTATCATTATTGGGTCATAGTTTGCATTATTGAGGTCATAGTTTTCCATTATTGTGTGATGTACCAGTGCCGCGGTTGCTGCTTGCTGAAGTCCATCACATAAACGACTCTGGGTCCAAGATTATTATTTTAATATCGGGGTCGGCCGGAGAGGAGGCAACTCAAAAATCTCCTGCCTCCAGCAGCTGGTGCCCTGCCTTTATTGAAAGTTTAGACAAAGCATCATAAAAACAACTAAGCCGGGCATGGTGGTGCATGCTTATAATCCCAGTACTTTGGGAGGCAGAGACTGGAGGATCTGGGTTCACAGCCAGCCTTGGCTCTCTCTCTCTCTGTCTCTCTCTCTCTCTCTCTCCCTGTCTCTCTTTACCTAGTGAGGCCCTTTGCAACTTCGTGAGACCCGGTTTCAAAATAAAGTATAAAAAATAGGGCCAGGGGTGTAGTGCAGAGGTAGAATGCCCTTGGGTTCAATCCCTGGTACCGCAAAAAAAAATAAAAATAAAAAAAATAAAATAAATAAAATAAATAAAAACAACTAAACACAGAAACCAGCAAGTGTCACAAGTCAAGATAAAGAGGGGCAGCAAGGTAGGGTCATAAAACAATTGAAGGGAAGGAGGAGTTAAACATTAGTAGATGGAGAGGACATCAAAGTCCACATGCTTTCAATCCCAGGGAATTTGTCCATTTGCAGACAGATTCCATTCCACCTGGTGCTGTGTACACAGCCGAGTTGGTCCAAGATGTTAATTTCAATGTGTGGTCCTAAAACAGCCCTCAACATCTCCCCCTTTACTTTTAGAAAAAAGGCCAGTAAAATTAAGTTTGGAACTTTTTGTTTCTGAAACATCAATTGTTTCTATCTGATTATGCAGACTGCACAAAAAATAAAAAGTAATATTATAACCAAGATAACCAAATTAAGCAGCCTCATACATGAGCAGAAAATTACTTAAAAGAGTTAAGACCAAAAATATCATCAGCCAGGCTTTCTCAGAATTTAGCATCTGTAAAGTTTGGAGTTTAATATTAGCCATGGCTAGACTGAAATTTTAGTATATCTGATGAAACATTATGAAAAGGATCTAGTAAATTAACATGTTACAATATTTAGCAGTATTATAATGACATTTGTAAACATTGTGACCATTTTAAGTTAGGTAATATTTTCCAGTCCAAATCACACAGTCTCTTAACTGTCCAATTTCCTTTTTTGAGGATTTTTTGGTCAACGTGAATTTTCTAAATTTTTGTATAGTTCTTTAGAAAGTCCTGCAAATATTAGGCATTTTGAACCAAGTGGTGGAGGGCCACAGCTGCAGTAGAGGTGGAGGCAAGAATTCCAGCCAGAGTTACGTCCCAGTTAATCAGTCACCAGATAAACCTCCTTGTTCTTCTTAAGTGTTTGTATTAGTCAGGGTTCAACAGATCAACAGAATATCAACAGAATTCACAGAATGAAGGGGGAAAAAAAGGATTTATTAGATTAGCTCACAATGCAGTCCAGAATTTCAACTGCACATGAAGAGTCAGAGGAATAAGCAGCTGGTCGGGTGGTCTAAGAGCTGGAGCCCCACAATTGAAGCAACCACCAATTCAGTCCAGTCCAAAATGTGAAGACAAGGAAGCTCCTCGGAGAAACAACGGCGCAGCTTCACCTCAAAGTCCAGTCCAAGATGTGAAGACAAGGAAGCTCCTCGGAGAAACGACGGCGAAGCTTCAGTTCGAAGGCTGGAGGCCGAGGATCCAGACAAGAGCAGAAGATCAAGAAGCTCTTCAAGGAAATGGCAAAATTGCAGACTGACGATCTCAAACGAGAGCAGATGCGTTCTCTTCAGGAAGAGTAGCGGCTCCTTCTACGCGGCTTTCTCCTTCTTTTATCTAAGTCCTGCACCTATCAGAACCCTGCTACCCACATTCAGGGCAGAACTTCCGGTTCAATCCACTGTTACACAACCAAAGTCATATGATCTGGGGTGAGTCAACTTGACAAACCAGACCAACTATTACAGTGTGAAAACAGTTCCTGCAGGAAGGCAGCTATACAAAGGTGGCTAGGGTGTTTCTCATTAGAGTTTTTCAAGTGCAACTGGTATCCATGCTGTAAGAGAACTCATTAAAATCATAACGCCAAAGACACTATCTCAAATGGTATTGCTATAGGGCACATATTATTTTAACTTGATTCCGTAATCTAGAGCTACAGCTCGAATAAAACCATCTAGATGCTCTCCTATGCAGTCCCAAATCAATAACCTCTTTCTCTGTTAATCAGCTTTGGAGGATGGGTAGTTATATATTTTGACCATCTTAACAATTTAACTGATGGATTCCACTGTCTCTTTTGAGCGCTAAAAGCCTGGGCATTAACTGTGTGGTATTAACCTGTTGCCAGGCATTAGAACTGAAGCTGGTAAGAAAAATTAATTGTGCCTTTTGATTTCCTCTAAAGTTGTACTCCTATTGAGAACTATCTCCTGTGCTAAGAAGCTGTTTTGGTAAATATGCAGCATTGTTTAAGTAAATGGTAGTTGGCATGTTAAACCTGATGATAGCCAACATCATTAGAAATAGGTTTTCTGGAGTTCTACCTTGTCATTAACCCAATCTCTCCAATTTTGATTTAGCCTTCTGGATGGTGACCTTGCTGTCCTCGACCTCACTGCTCGAGGGACTGTCACTCCCTGAGGGGTACACTTTAGCCTTTTGATTTATTCAGTCATCTCTTGAGTTTTTCATTTGATATGGTCTGATATTTTTACCTAGAATTTAAACACAAACATCGTTATTTTTTACACAAGCATGTCCTTTGTCAAGAGTTATTAATGAAGAGGGACTTTTCCATTTTCCATCCAAGGGATCCTTTTTAGAAGACCTGAGGAATAAGTTGAGTCAGTGAATGAGCTTCCATTGCATGTCTCTGAGACGCTGTAAGAGAATCATCATCAATTTGAAAGAAAAAATTTTTAAGAGTAATAAGAGAATCCTTAGGGAAAGCACGACTCCATATTCCCCCTATTTTGTTTTAAAAGAGGTTTCTGAATTGAGGTTAATAGATCATGGGTGATAAAGTATTATGTTAGAAGTTGTATACTGGTAATGTTAGTAAACAACAATTATAAAGACATGTAAGGAAAATATAAAATAAAAGTGTCAGGGAAAAACCAAATCTAGTTTGTATAATAGTTTATATAATATTTGATGATATAAGCAAGTATTTTATTTAAACTTGATTTTTATATATAATTATTATTAATATCCAATTTTAACTAGAGTGGCATAGTTTGGAATGCCAAATGCTTAATCACTTTTAGTTATTTTGGTTTAGAAATGATCATAATAGCTGAGCGTTGTGGCTCATGCTTGTAATCCTTAGAGAACAGTGCTGATGTGGTGGTACACACTTGTAGTCCCAGTACTTTGGGGGGTGGAAACTGGAGGATCCCAGGTTCGTGGCCAGCCTCAGTTCTCTCCCTCTCTCTCTCTCTCTCTCTCTCTCTCCTTAGTGAGGCCCTCCGCAACTTCGTGAGACCCAGTTTCAAAATAAAGTATAAAAAATAGGGCCGGGGGCGTAGCGCAGAGGTAGAACGCCCCTGCGCTCAATCCCCGGTACCGCAAAAAAAAAAAAAAAAAAAAAAAGAGAACAGTGCTGATGAAAAGAAACAGGATTATTAGCTGATGGCATTTAATCAAAGCAAAACAGGTGTAAACTGGGATTTTTAAAATGGTATTAAATATTAGATATAATGTATTGCATAAAAAGATCACTTATTGGTTATCTTGTATGTATATAATATCCAGATATTTAAGGTTATAAGCTTTTATGAAACATTTAGATAAACCTTTGCTTATTTATTTATTTTTGTTAGGTATGGGGTTAGCTAGAACAGACTGGAATTTTACCTGTAGATTTTTGCTTATTTAGATTGTTTCCCTTGTGTAAAGGGGGCAGAGAAACAACATCACTAAGCTGAAACATGAAAAGGGCAGTTAATTTCTTATATTTTTTATTTGTGGTTTTTGTTTGAATGTTTATGAAGCAGATAGGCTCTCACCCTGCAACAGGATCTTCCAACCTGCAACATCTTTTAACAGGCAGTAAAACATAGACCTTTAAACTCTAATTTTGTTAGAATGTAGTGACCAGAGGTCTGACCAAGAGATTATCTTGATGAAGATTTAAGAATTTTGTTTAAGCTAGGCCTTAGTAGATTGTTACCTAGAGCAAGAAGAAACCCTATTGTTTTAAGAAAACACAGGAAACTGCCTTAATAAAATGTGAAAAAAAATCTTTGCTTTTAGGCTAGTATTTTGTAAAATTTTACCAAGAACAGATCAATATCTTAAGAAAGCCCCTAATTAAATCAAAGCATTAAATGTGATTTTTAGAAAACCCTTTAAATAATTTTTTTTTAATTTTAGCCAATCTTTTTTTTTTTTTTTTGTGGTACCGGGGATTGAACGCAGGGGCATTCTACCTCTGTGCTATGCCCCCGGCCCTGTTTTTTAATACTTTATTTTGAAACTGGGTCTCACGAAGTTGTGGAGGGCCTCACTAAGGAGAGAGAGAGAGAGACAGGGAGAGAGAGAGCGAGAGAGCTGAGGCTGGCCACGAACCCGGATCCTCCAGTCTCTGCCTCCCAAAGTATTGGGATTACAAGCGTGCACCACCATGCCCGGCCTGCCAATCTTAATTACACATACAAAATTTTTTAGTTTTACCCTATATAATTCATCTCTAACTTTATCAAACCTTCTGTAACATGCTTAACCTTCTGTAATTTTTGTTTTCATCTTTCTTTTTCCTTATGGAATAACTCGATCATTTAGAACAAAATTTTACCATGTAATATCCTTTTCCATCTAAAAGCATTTTCCTCTTTCCTTTAACCTTCTTACTAAAATACCTCTTCATTTTACTAAATATCTCCTTTTATTTATTGGGTTTTCTTATATTAGAACCAATCCTTATAAGAAATCTTTTAATTTGGATAAATTACTTTTTTTAGGTAAGATAAAATACTTTATGTTTTTAGTAGTTGTTAATCAAAACATAGCCTAAAAATTCTTTAGCCTTTTATACATAGAATTACATTTTTTTTGTGTGGTACTGGGGGCGTTCTACCTCCACTCTATGCCCCTGGCCCTACTTTTTATACTTTATTTTGAAACCGGGTCTCACAAAGTTGCGGAGGGCCTCAGTAAGGAGAGAAAGAGAGAGAGAGAGACAGGGAGAGAGAGAGTGAGAGAGCTGAGGCTGGCCACAAACCCGGATCCTCCGGTCTCCGCCTCCCAAAGTACTGAGATTACAAGCGTGTGCCACCATGCCTGGCTTAGAATTACATTTTGATAAAAATTTCAACTCAGTAATTTCTGTTTAGTTAATGTCCAAAAGAAGGCAATCTTAATCTGTTTTTACCCATATGAAGAACACATTCCATATACTCAAATATATTGTCTTTTGCTGATGTTAAAAAACCAAGAACCAAGATGGCGGGATAGCGAGAAGCAGTGTCCCGCCAGGGCTCCGAGTAGGAGCTCAGCAGGCGGGAAGACTGCTTCTTTATAAGAAAACAAGGGCAGCTAAAACTCAACAAAACAATGGGAGACAAAATACAGCGGCACGCGAGGCAGTGGAGAGAGCGGAGGGCGGCAGGGAATTCAAAGCGTTTCACCTGGT
>PVJS01060636.1:0-11199 GCA_004027185.1 Glis glis | reverse complement strand
CGGAGGTAGAACGCCCCTGCGTTCAATCCCCGGTACCACAAAAAAAAAAAAAAGAATAAGACAAGGGTGTCCACTATCACCACTCTTATTCAATACAGTACTAGAAATTTTTGCCAAAGCAATTAGGCAAGAGAAAGAAATAAAAGGCATTCAAATAGGAAAGGAGGAAGTCAAATTATCCCTGATTGCTGGTGATATGATTCCATACCTAGAAAATCCAAAAGACTCTATCAAAAGACTTTTAAACAAGTTAAAGTAGCAGGATACAAAATCAACATAGAAAAATCAGTAGTGTTTCTATACACAAATAATAAACTCACTAAGAAAGAAATATCATCTACATTAACCACAAACACAAAAAAACAAAATTTAGGAATAAACCTAACTAAGGATGTGAAAGATCTTTACAATGAAAAGTACAAAACATTGAAGAAAGAAATTGAAGAAGACATCCTATATTCATGGGTCTGGAAAATCAATATTGTTAAAATGACCTTTCTACCCAGTCTATAGATTCAATGCAACTCCCATCAAAACACCAATGATATTCTTCACAGCACTAGAAAGAAAATCCTAAAATTCATATGGAAGCACAAAAGACTGAATAACCAAAGCAATCCTGAACAAAAGAGCAATGCTGGAGGTGTCACAACACGTAATTTATACCACACGGTCACAGTAGCAAAAGCACAGTAACAGACAGGTATTGGTAGACCAATGGAGCAGAATGGAGGATCCAGAAATACATCCACATGTGTATCTTAAGCAACTGATTCTTTTTCTTTCTTTTTGTGCTGGGAATTGAACCCAGGAGCATTCTACCTCTGAGCTCTACGCCCAGTTCTTTTTAGTTTTTATTTTGAAACAGGGTCTCACTAAGTTGCTGAGGCTGGCCTTGAACCCGTGATCCTCCTGTCTCAGCCTCCCAAGTACTGGGATTACAGGCACATGCCACTGTACCCAGCTTCATCCAACTTGACAAAGCTGCCAAAAATACACATTGGGGAAAGGATAGTCTCTTCAACAAATGATGCTGAGAAAACTGGATATCCACATGTAAAAGACTGAAACTTGATCCCTATCTCTCGCCCTATACACAAATCAACTCAAAATGGACCAAAGACCTTAATATAAGACCTGGAGCTTTCTGAGACTAATAGAGGAAAACATAGAGAAAGCACTTCAAGATACTGGCACAGGCAGTAACTTCATGGATAGGATTCCAAAAGCCTGGAAAATAATAGCAAGAATTCACAAATAGGATTACATCAAATTAAAAAGCTTCTGTACAGCTAAGGAAACATTCAATAGAGTGAAGAGACAACCTCCAGCATGGGAGAGTCTTCACTAGCTATGCATCTGAAAGAGGATAAATGTTCAGAACATATAAAGAACTCGAAAAACTTAACAAGAAAAAAAAGCAATCCAATTGAAAAATGGACAAATCACCTGAACAAACACTTCTCAAACTAAGAAGCCAAGTGGCCAATAAATACATGAAAAAATGCTCAACATCCTTAGCGATCAGTGAAATGTAAATCAAAACCTACATTCAGAGCCGGGTGTGGTGGCACATGTCTGTAATCCCAGTTCTTGGGAGTCTGAGACAGGAGGATCACAGGTTCAAGACCAGTCTCAGCAATTTAACAAGACTCTCAGCAACCCAGTGAAGTCCTGTTTCAAAAAAATAAAATAAAATAAAAAAGGGCTGAGAATGTAGTTCGGAGGTATAAATGCCACTGGGTCCATTCAATTCTCTCTCTCTCTCACACACACACACACACCCTCAGCAACTTAGTGAGACCCTGTTTCAAAAATAAAAAACATTGGGGATGTAGCCTACAGATAGAATGTCCCTGGGCTCAATCTTCAATCTGCAGTACCAAAAATCAAACACCCCAAACAACAAGAAAAACCAACAATGACACAGAGGCCAGGTGTGGTAGTGTGCGCCTGTAATCCCAGCAACTCTGCAGGCTGAGGAAGGAGGATTATAAACTCAAGGGCAGACTGGTCAACACAGGGAGACCCTGTTTCAAAACAACAAAAACTATCCAAACGAAAAACTACATTGAGATCCCATCTCATCCCAGTTACATGGCTATTATACAAAAAACAAAAACAAAACTAAACAAAAAACGCTAGCAAGGAGGTGGAGAAAAAGGTATCACTAATTATACAATGTTGGTAGGAATGTAAATTAGTACAGCCACCATGGAAAACAGTATAGAGGTTCCTCAAAAAACTAAAACTAGAACTACCATATGATCCAGCTGTCCCACTCCTTGGTAAGTACCAGTACCTAAAGGAAGTGAAGTCGGCACACGAGAGACACCTGCGCACCCGTGTGGACGGGTACTTATCCTCCAGGTGTCATGGAACAGTTTTCCTTGGACTTTCCCCCTAACTACTTAGAAACATGAACGGCAATCTTAGCTTGTGGGCTGTACAGAACCACGCCCGGGCCTGGCCCAAGGCTGCCATCCAGCGAGCCCACTGCAAAGCACTGCCAACGTGGGACACGCCTGCCTCCCCTGCGTGGTCTATTATGGGCCATTCTTGGAACCTAAGACAGAAAACTTGCTATTTTTCCTTAAAAGTTTACAACTAGACTGGAGGTCCTATTTCAAGACAATCCATTTTTCAGGTAAGATGCCACCGGTAATTGAGTAAACGAAGATGCAACCCCGTCCTGCTGTTCTCGCGGTGATGGCAGTGATCTCTGCAGTTTCCCAGGTTTGCGGATCGCTTCCCCCAGCTGTCCTGTGAACACCACCTACCCACCAGGAGGATGCGCAATGACTAACACGCTGCCACACCGGCTTTACCCCACGCCTTCTGTTGATCCATCAGGCGTCCTACTTTCTGAAGCATTTTGGTAATTCTTTATGAATTTTCCTGCCATTGATAAATCAGATGAGGACAATTGTGATTCAAAGCCACTTTCTCTGTGCTCGCCCTTGTTAAACTTAAGGAGTTGAGGTCAGCCATGATCTCAGAGCAGGCTTTCTCTATAAGCAGCTGTGGGGTAGATGGACACTCTACATATGTAACCATGGAGACACAGCTTCCTAATCAAACAATAGAACGTATGTGTGTCAACTATTAACTTTATATGAACAAAGGCTAACACAGCTAGAAATAGTCTACCCAGTGAGTCAACACAAACACAAAATTAGTAAGGATTACTGCAAGTATTAGGTTTTGCTTTGTGGAGCTGGAAATTAGGTAAAAACGAGATGCAGGAAACCTAAGGTTGAGAAATCCACTACTAAAGTAAAAGTGAGCACTTATGGCCCCAGACCCTTCACTATATGGGTGGGCTGAGCCCGGGGGAGTCGAGGGATGTGTCCCAAACACACAGAGTCCCCAGTAGTGGAGCAGAAATGGAACAAATGCTCTCACAAAACGCAAGGTTGCAGGCACCTGTCTCCATGGGTCTTGTGAGAAGCAGGAGAACACCGGGCAGGGGACCCTGCATCAGAACCATTTGGTCCCCGCCCGTGTGCGACTGGGCGTGAGTTGCTCTCAGAACCTGGATGTATCAGTTCTGGGTCACAGTCTTGGTGTGCAGTGGCATGCTTTGCTGTGTGGCCCTGGGCGAGCTCCCTCCCTCTCTGAGCTTCAGTCTCTTTGTCTGTAACATGGGGATCGAAACGCCTTCCTTCAAGTGTTCTGATGAGTTCAGAGGTGACCCCAAGCGAGAGCCGGCTCAGGCGGCCTGCAGTGAGCACAGGTGTGGCACGTCGGCCCATCTGGATGAAGGAAGGCACGGGCGTGGTCTGCTGATGGGCAGGTGTGGCTTCTCAGTGGAGGTGACGAGGCGTGGGACAGACTCAGAGGAGACCCTGAGGGGCCGGGCTTGGTAGCAGCACACACGATGACCTGCTGATTGATGACTGAGTCATTCATTCATTTGTTCATTCACTCTGTGGTCAGGCTCTGCGCTGGGCCGCGGCTGTGAACAAGAAAGACTCCAACTCTGCCCTCCAGACGCCCACGCTCCAGGGGTGGACAGACACCAAAATACCAGCGGTGACATCGGCCAAAAAGGGCTGACGACTGCTGGCAGCGGAACTGGCAGAGGACATTCCAGGTTCCTGACGTGTGGTAAGGGTCTGCACCCCTCGCCAAGGTCAGCGCCGGGAGCTGACCATCAGGAAAGGACCCCAGTAAGGTCTTCTCTAAGTGCGCTCCCTGATCTGCTTCCTAGAGCTGTGACAAGAGTGCTGAGCACAGGGCAGAGTCAGAGCTGGCTGAGAGGCTATCCTTTGAAAACACACACACACACACACACACACACACACACACACACACACACGCATACGCGCACGCGTGCAGCTAACTGTGTAGGACGCACGACTCCTTACAGCCCAGGCTTGTGATCCCATGTGGAGGGGAGGGCCCTGTGCAAAGGACTCCTCCAAGGGAAAGTGCTCGCGTGATGGGGGAGCTCTCAGAAAGTCCCACTGCTGCCAGCGCGGGAGTCAGAGGCCTGCCACACACACGAAGTGCTCACACAGGGGAGGGAGGAGAAAGTACCTGTGAGTGGCTTCTGTCCCTGTGCTAGATGTGCTTCTGTCCCCTGGGGGCCACAGGGACCCCAGGAGCGGCACCCCGGCCAGCCAGACCCTCTGCCGAGGAGGTGGTGGTCAGGAGGCTGGGTGAAAGCCAGTGGAGGGCAAGCGAAAGGAGGGACAGCGCTGTGTCAGGGCGTGGTATGCAGCGGCTGCTGTGCAGGCTGTCTCGGGAGCAGGGGACATGGGAGAGCAGGTGGCAAGGGCACACTGTGAGTGTCTGCTCCATGCTGGAAAGACTCCTGAAGGACTCCCAGCAGCAGAGGTGAAGCTGCTGGGATTGGGGCTCAGACGCTCGCTCCTGACCCTGAGTGGAGGAGGACTGCGAGAGCAGCAGACCTCGGATGCCCTGTTAGTAACACACTGACCCTCAGCCTTGTGGACAATATCTTAAAAAAAAAAAAAGAAAAACAGAAACAATACCCACAGCCCATTAGCAAACGTACCCAAGGTACTGTCACTCTGGGGACATGCCAGTCCAACTTGGCGACGAGCCTCTGAGGGTCCTGCCAAGAGCACAGTCTGTAGTGAGGTGCTGGGGACAGCAAGAAATGGCTCCCAGTGGGAAGAGTCCTTTCAGGTTAGGGACTTATTGTAATAATGACTGAAAATAACTTCTGAGAAAATGCAGTCACTAGGCTCTGAATTCTAAACATTTTAATGATTTTTGACTGCTAGCTGAAATTATTAAAATTTCTTAAACAACATCTTCAGCTGGAAATTTCCTCAAAATACACATATGTTTCTGAAAAAGTGAAGGAAAAAACCTTAGGAAATACTAATTTTAAGGGTTTTTTGTACTGGGGATTGAACTCAGGGGCATTCTACCTCTGAGCTATACCCTCAGCCCTTTTTATTTTGAATCAGGGTCTTGCTAAGTTGCTGAGGGCCTCCCTAGTAATTTTAAGTTTAAAAGATACAACAGAATCTGAAGCAGTTTTGATTTGACAAAGTCTGAGCGCCCCCTGATGGTTAATTTGGGGTCCTACAATAGATGCCATTTTTAGCTTTCTGGGAGAATTTAACTTCTTCCCTTTAAAAATAATCAAGTGACTACTCTTAGGCAGAAGTGTTCTGTGCAGAAAAAAATCAAAGTATATGGGTTTATGATAAAAAATGGAATATTTTAGAAGCTATTAATTCAGTAAAATTCAAAAGGAGAAAGTGGATTTGCTAAGCCAGAGACAGAGATGGGCACTTTTATAAGAGCACCTGAAGGACTTCAGGAAAATCTCATTTTCATTTTGCTGGACACCTGGTTACTTGTGATTTCTATACTATTCACGGGAAAGTGGCACAGTGACTAGGCCAAAAAAAAAAAAAAAAAAAAAGAGGATGAGGCCCGGCCCCCATCAAAGCTTCAGCTGCAGGCGGGCGCCCTCCACTGGCCGCTCCCACCGCTGCAGGATGCCACCCACAGCGGCGGTTCCCGGAGGTTGCAGCGGCTGGGTGACTTCTGCCACCTTTCGCCAGGCAATTATGTCACAAGCATGCACTCTTTTCTTTGGGCAAAAACGTTTTCTCCATCCAACCAGTAAACTGACGTTCAGGGCTGGAACCAGTAAACTGAAGTTACACAGCGGGCTGAGAAGGTATCTTCTCTCTTGAATAAATGGGCCGGGAGAGTGAAAAGCTCTTCCTGGGGAAGGTACGGAGAGACAATGTTTGCAGAGGAGAGGAAGCTCTGGCATGCACCCCCGAACAAAAGGGAACAAGTGGTCTTTACTCAGCGAGCCGCTTCCTATTAGCACTCGCTCCCTCCTACATGACGCCTTTCATCCCCACTCAACCACAAAATGATTTTGCTGAAGCAGATACAATGGTAGGAAAAGATTTACACTGAAAGAATCTTTAATAATAAACTGTTGCCGATCTGCCTACTTGCCCGTGATTTATAATACAATAAACATCGGATTCTATTACGGCTCATGCACGGAGGCTGCTGCTCTGAAGACCGAGTGTGAAAGCAACGGCCCCCACCACCTTCCCGATGAAGTGAGCGTGTATAAATGTGCTAAGAGTATCTCTTTGCATCTTTTATAGCTTGTGTGTATTAATCTGTAACGCTTATTAAGAAAGTCATTGCTATGCAAAGCAGCACCCAATCCCTTTCTCCGGCTTTTCAACAGAGTGCACTGTTTAGCCAATAGGAGGGACCCTCTGGCCCTCATTCTGCATTCATCACAGGCAACATTTGCACAATGTATCTCTCAAAGGCGGCTGAAAAGAAGGCCTTAATACTCATGTAAACAACTGCAAACCAATTACTTAATGAATCAGGCCCACACATAATGAGGTGCAGACAAAGAGCTATAAATGCATTTTTGCGCCCAAGCCGCTGCTTTAAAGTAAAATCCCTCAGCTGTAGTTTGGGCTTAACTAGCACATCATAATTATTGTCTCTAGGACATCAGAGGAAGCCATTTTTTTTTTAGGTCCAGCGGGGTCTTTTTTTTTTTTTTTTGAGGTTGCTCATCAGCTCACTGACAAAATAGAGTAAAGAAGAATTTTTAAAAGTGCTAGAGCAGCGCTGCACTGTTATGTTTATTCTCAAGTACTGGGTTTCGAGACCACTTGTAAAAGCAATAAAGCACAAGGAGTGACTGCAGTAAGTGGGATCCTCAAATGTAAGCCTCTAAGAAATTCAGCGAAGCCAGGCACAAACAGCAAAACCACAGCTCTCCAGAGCCAGGGTGGGGTCTACACCACCAAACCCAGCACAGGGACCAGTGGGCCGCCCGTCCTCAGGCTCGTCAGCAAGTGTCTCACACCGAGCGCTTTTTCCCTTAAAGTTGATGAAGTAACACGCAATTCATTAGGAAATTAATTTCACACAGAAACAACAGTAGTAACAAAAGGCTTTTGCCTTAATTTGAAGAGGAAAAAAGTTCAATTTTAGTTTGCTAAAATACAGACCTGATGTGAAAGTATTAGGCTGGGAAAATGTTCTACAGAATCTAATTGCTTTCTGAATGTATTTAAAAAATTGCCTAAAGACACTGAAATAAATTACAGTTTTAAAAAGCACCCAAAGAATATATATGCAGAAAAGTTTAAGAACTTGATTTTTTAGTGCTTTTAAAATATAATGGAGACAAACATTTCTGATACCCTTTAAAAACTAAAGGGATGTATTATTAAGCCAAATAACTCTAAAAACTATCTGTAGAATTTGCTTTAAGAACTTGAATTTATAGTATAATCAGAACAAGATACTTTTCACATTCTTTCTGATCCAGTGTCTCCCATTTCCTTCAACAATATGAACGAAAAATTGGGTATTAAAGGCAATACTTTCTGATTAATTAAATGAGAATTTTAGATCCTTGTCAAGTTGCTAAAAGCAAAAATTTTAGAAAACCAACTTCATCTTAATATATTCTAGGTCTTAAAATATTTTATAATGTTTCTACAAAAAGCAAATGAAAGTAGGATTTTTAAAATATTTACTTCATTTCAACATGACATTTCTGGATCTGGTCATTTTATGTTATGGGACACATTACGGAACATTAGAAATGTAACGTTCCTGTTCCGAAATTTCCTCAGGGTCAAGTAGTAATTTCAAACATAACGTAGTCGCCTACAGGACGCCTTCTTAATGAACAACACTATTTGGGGAGGAAACTTGCTGGGCTCTTTGAAATGAAGTTTAGCCCAAAGTAAAAGGACAGGCATTTCATCAGACTCTGAGTAATTTGAAGCCGCGTGATTAGTATTTTATCTTGATGACAAGATTCCGCATACAACTCCCTTACAAGATGTACTTACAAGATGTACTGCAGTTTAACAAACATGAAAAGATAAATTTTGTTCTATAAAGGAAAGAAGCAAAAAAGTATCAGAAGAGGGAAGAGTAATGTAGCCTAAGCACTTGGTAAAAACAAAATCTAATGCCCAGCAATTGTCAGTTTCTGTATCAGCCAGCTCAGAAAGAAGAAACACGTCACTTACTTCTTCAAGGCCTGATGTTTTCTCTCTGCCTTTTCTGACAACCTCCATTGTGTGGTCTCTAAGCAGCCCTACTGCGAGCAGCTGTAGACGCTAATTTGTGGTTCACTGAGGTGTCAATTGAGTTTTAAACCAAGGAAACAACAGCTGCAAAACAATACTTGGCTCTGGTGCAAATATTTTCAAAGGTAGACTAAAGTTTCAACTGCTATTTTAGATCAACAAGACCCCAAACCCTAACCCTCCGTCAAGTCGCACGAGGAAGTAATCTGCCTGCGCTGGAGCTGGCTCCATCGCGGTGACGGTCCTCATCCTGCTGCCGCCATTCAGAAAGGCTTTCACGACTTTACCTGGACAAAGGACTTCCTTTGCTAGACGAAAAACTCGCTTCCGCCGCGATGTTGTGAGCTGTCTTTGTCGTGAATGTGCTTCTGCCGATATTCAAACCTGTGATGAGCACAAATGTGGACAGTGAGCGTTAGCTGCTGTGCAGCGAAGGAGCACTGGAGACTTTGGTAAGAGCAACCCAACAGAGGAAGGCGTCCGGGGCAGGGGAGCGCCTGAGGCAAGGGACGACATGTTGGCAGCGGGAGTTTTGCTTTTGACACTTAAACAGAAGTCACGGAAAGTAAACAATAAAATCACCTCTGTTGTAAATGACCAAGATGCAGTAGAAGCACATGGGTCTTTACTGTGGCACGTGGCACTAGATAATCCACAGTTAGTAGCCAGGTCTCAGAATCAAATGATCCTCCCGGATGAAAGGCGCCCACCCCACACACTCTTTTGGTACTAGGGGTTGAACCCAGGGCATTTTACCTTGGAGGTAAATCTCTAGCCCTTTTTATTTTTTATTTTGAAACAAGGTCTTGCTAAATTGCTGAGGGTCTCCCTAAGTTGCAGAGGCTGGCCTTGAACCTGTGATCCTCCTGTCTTAGCCTCCCAAGTACTGGGATTACAATGTGTGCTACCACTCTTAAGCACCTCTGCCAATTCTATTTTTTTTTAATCTCATAGAGGAGAATAAATCTCTGTTGAACACCATCAAGGCCACTCTTCCCAGCTGGAAAGGCTGGAGGAAGATGATGCACAGTCCACTTCCTGCATTCCCTGGGGCTGGGGGAGCTGGACTGTCCCTACTGCTCTCAGCTTGCACAGGAGTCTCTGGTCTCTGTCCTGGGTGTCCTCAGCCTTGGGTGTTTCTGCTACACGTCTGGTTCTTAGCTGGCAGTCACTTGAGATCCCAGCTAGAGAATGCATGAGCCTCTTTGCAAAAGATTTTCTGAGTTTCTAACGTATAATCTGCTGGCCTGCACGTAACCTCTGCGGCCAAGCAATTCTCTTAGCAGTGTGTGTATCCCAGCTTAACAGGACAGGGACTTTTGAACTGGGTCCAGAGACAAAGACCTAAAACTCATGAAAGTAGGAACATGCATGGCTTCTTCAAGAGTTAGACTTGGGCTGGGATCCTGAGTTCACAGTGCACAAGCACACACACACACACACACACACACACACACACACACACACTTGTGGCGTCGTCGTCTTTAAGATCTGTCTGGATTTTGTGATGCAAATGTGAAGAAAGGATGACGAGCAAACTTAAGCGTCCACAAGTGACGGCCTCCTTCAGGTCAGGGCCGGCCTCCTTGGGGGCTCACCCCAGGGCCTGTGTTGGGCCTTTAACCTGCAGCGGCCCACTGAACCCTCAGAACAACCCAAACAGCCTGACTTTGCGCGACTGACTCTGGCACTAATGTTATCTAGGAATTTGCTCTCCAAAGACAGGCGCTTCTATGCACCGTAGGTAATTCCCTTCAAAGTCTCTGAAGAAGACATCTTTGAGAGAGCTGGAACACATCAATATGACCTGGGAATTATATGATACTAAGAAATCACTGTAGCCAGGTGTGGTGACACATGCCTATGATCCCAGTACTTGGGAGGCTGAGACATGAGGATCGCAGGTTTGAGGCCAGCCTGGGCCACTTAGCGAGGCCTCTGCAACTTAGTGAGACCCTGTTTCAAAATAAAAAATAATAGGGCTAGGGGTGTAGCTCAGAGGTACAATGTCCACAGGTTCCATCCCTCGTACCAATACATAAATAAATAAATAAATAAATAAATAAATAAATAAATAAAATTTTAAAAATCACTGTCTACTCTGATGGGCAAAATTATGGCATGGTGGTTATATAAAAATAAAGCTATTAGTGTGTATTTCCTCCCATATTAATCCATTTACTTTTACAAAGGGAGTTGAAGTGACTAATAATTTAAAAAGAAGGTGCAATAAAAGGAAAACCACTGGAAATAATAGATGTATAAGAAGAAAATATAAGAGAATAGAGAAAATTACAGTCAAAATCCTAGATTAATCAGGTGTGGAGGAGTATGCCTGTAATCCCAGTACATGAGAGGTTGATGCAGGAGGATTGCAGTTTTTTTTTTTTTTTTTTTTTTTTTGCGGTACCGGGGATTGAACCCAGGGGCATTCTACCTCTGAGCTACACCTCCGGCCCTATTTTTTTATCCTTTATTTTGAAACTGGGACTCACGAAGTTGTGGAGGGCCTCACTAAGTAGCTGAGGCTGGCTGCGAACCCGGATCCTCCGGTCTCAGCCTCCCAAGTACTGGGATTATAAGCGTGCGCCACCACGCCCGGCAGGAT
>PVJS01060635.1:0-11199 GCA_004027185.1 Glis glis | reverse complement strand
GCGGAGGTAGAACGCCCCTGCGTTCAATCCCCGGTACCGCAAAAAAAAAAAAAGAAAAGTATATATTTATTTATTTATTTATTTTTGCGGTACCGGGGATTGAACCCAGGGGCGTTCTACCTCCGAGATACACCCCCGGCCCTATTTTTTATACTTTATTTTGAAACTGGGTCTCACTAGGTTGCGGAGGGCCTCACTAAGTAGCTGAGGCTGGCCGCAAACCCGGATCCTCTGGTCTCTGCCTCCCAAGTACTGGGATTACAAGCGTGCGCCACCATGCCTGGCTCCCCAGTCCTTTAAAATTTTTTTAAAAAAATATATACTTTTCGCCATATATACATACATACATACATACATATATATACTTTTCACCATACATACATACATACATATACATACATATATGATGAGGGTTGTAGTTTGAAAGTAGAATGTCCTTGGATTCAATCTCTAGTAACACACACACACACACACACACACACACACACACATACACACACACACACAAAAGGATTAAATAAGTCCATACAAAAAACACTAAAAACAGGCCACACATTCTATACACACTTGTAGCTCTTAACTTCTTAAAACCAAAGTGGGGACTGGGGATGTAGCTCAGTGGCAGAGCACTTGCCTAGCATGTACAAGGCCCTGGGGTCCATCTCCAGCCCTGCAAAAAACAAACAAACCCAAAGGGGTCTGTGTTACAGCCCCCCCCCGAAGACTGAGACAGGATTGGGGCCTCCTCTGAAGACTGAGACAGGATTGGGGCCTCTCTGTTTTATTCCCATTGCTCTTAAATGAAAATTTTCATTGGAAGATAGAGTGGGTTGAATTATGGCCCCCAAAAGAGAGGTCCAGTTGGAACCTGTGAATGTGACCTTATTTGGAAAAAAGGTTTTTGCAGATATAATTAAATTAAGGGTCTGGAGCTGAGATCATCCAAGATTAGGGTGGGCCCTGAACCCAATGTGTCGTTTTAAGAAAATAGACAAAAAAAGAGAAGACAGGAAGACACACAGAGCCTGGCACATGAAGACAGAGACAGAGGGGGGCTGTCTCTCCAGCGCAGAACCCCCAAGGACTGCAGCGGCCTCCCGAAGCCGGGGAGGCCGGGACCGACCCTCTGCAGAGCCTCCAGAAGAAGCAGCCCTGCCCACTCCTTCATCCCAACTCGGGCCTCCGGAAATGTGCGATGATGCGTTTGGGTTGGTGAAGCGCCACATTTGTGGTCATTTGTTAGGAAGCCCAAGGAGAGGAATGCAGATAACATTCTGGGGTTCAAGACTGGAGGGCACGGAAGGGAAGAGGCACTGCCAACCAGACAACTAGTTGGCATTTTTCTTTTCTTTTTTTTTTTTTTTTGCGAAACTGGGGATTGAACCCAGGGGCGTTCTACCTCTGAGCTACACCCCCGGCCCTATTTTTTTATACTTTATTTTGAAACCAGGTCTCACGAAGTTGCGGAGGGCCTCACTAAGTAGAGAGAGAGAGAGAGCTGAGGCTGGCCGCGAACCCGGATCCTCCGGTCTCCACCTCCCAAAGTACTGGGATTACAAGCGTGCGCCACCACGCCCGGCTAGTTGGCATTTCTCCCACTTTCGAAGAGTTGAAATCCCTTGTCCTAAGTCTCCATACCATTGATCCCATTGTCCACCGGGGGAAACTGAATTGTGCAGAGCAGAGGGGGGACATCAAGGTCATGTGAGAAAGGGGCAGAGGTGAAGCCCCCACCCAAGAGATCCCAGGACCGAAGTCCCAGGTTCTGATCCAAGTGTCACTGATCTCTTACTGGCCAGGTGACCTTGAGCAAGGTCCTCCCATTTCTCAGGTCTGTTTTTCCACCCGTGAAGTAGAAAGGTTGGGTTACGTGCTCTCTGGGGTCCCTTCCGCTATGACCCCGCCAGGGGTCTGCAGCCTCCCTTAAACCCCAATCATCAACTACAGCCAGGGAGAGGGGCAAGAAGGAGGAGGGGCAGCCTGGCTGGCCGGTCCTCGCTGCGTCCACCGCAGAGGCGTGCCGCACCACCTCACCTGCCTGCCAAGGCCGCTCGCCCGTGTGGGTCGTGGCGCACTGCAGTAGCGTGGCTGTGTCCCAGGCAGGAAGCCGGCGGCAGAGCCTCCCCTCCTGGTCGGTGTAGAGCCGGGTCACATGCTCCTGGTCTTCCTTCAGTAATGAAATGTACACGAAATGGATGCAAGTGGTCCTTTTAAACAATTTATTAGGAAGGGGAGTCCCCCCAAATGCGTGCACACACACACACACACACACGTGCACGTACATGCTTTCTCCTTTATTGTCCTTTCTTATGCTCCAAGTGTGTAATAAATTCAAAACCTGGAAATACCTATTTCCCTCTCTCCCTCTTCCAACTCTCCTAGTATCTATTCTGTACCATCCCTGTGGATCCCGTTAGCACGTGCTCTTTTAACCACATCTGCATTTAAAGTGCTTCTCTCTCCTGGAACTTTCCCAATTGCATTCCCGTCTTGATCTTAGATGATACTGACTTGCCCAGAGGCAGGTGCAGAAACTTTCAGAAATCACGGCTGCGTCGGGATTAAGGCGACCCTTACTCAGTGGCCTTCTGATATATTTCAGGTGCACACCATTTTTTTTTTCAAAAATGGGGTTTTCTTGGAGGAAAGCAAAAACAGAGGTTTCCAAAACTGCTGAGGATGTGCCAGTGGGCAGAGGAGAATTTTTCTCTTCTTTCCTCCCTGGTCTACCTCTGTCCTTCTGGGGTGCAGCGATGCTCTGAGGCCGAGGGGACTGTTGCTGTTTGCCTCTGCCCTTTCCTGGCCATTGGGCTGAGATTCTCTTAACTTCTGAACAAGTCCCACCTTCTCCAAAATTAAGGCTTAAGGATTCTGCAGAGTCTTGGTCTTTTTTTTTTTTTCCAAGAAAAGCATTTTCAGGTGAACAGATCTAGGAGGTGGAGCCCAGCTTTGGACCTAGTATGGGGAGCATGGGGAGGGAGGAGGCTCTTTGGAGATGTGTGGACAGGAGTGGACGTTCTGCAGTGTCAGGAGTTTAAATTAAACTGGGGGAGGGGACAGACCAGCCCCGCCGCCTGCAGTGTCGACTGCTGGCATCATTTCGGTGCAGGGACCCAGCTGACACTTCTGATTTCGGGTCCTGCCTCCCCAGTGGCAGTCTGCAACTTGCGGGCACAGGGCAGGACGCAGGGCAAGACGCAGCCCAGCGCTGAGAAGACAGAGGTAACTTTGAGGGAGGGCTGTGTTGGTTTCTGGATGCTAGATCCGCTCATCGCTAAGCTCCTTAGGGAGCCGGCAGAGAGATTCCCTCTCTTTGGGTTTTCAAAAGCTTTCTCCTCTAAGAAGCCGGAGTCCCTTCCCTGCACTTTGCAGAAACTCTGGGCTCAAGGAACTCCATCCGGCTTCTTCCCGCATGGCTCTTCTAGCAGAGCGATGTAAAGAAAGCTGAGTCAGTCGCTCCTGCGAGGAAATTTAAAAATAATTTTTGTATGTCGTTTCAACTCCTTTGGGGGAAAAACGCAAGGGGGTTCTTTCTCGTATTGATTTCACGTTGGCACCTTGGGTTTTAGTGAAGCCACAAAGACTATGAGTTGGTGGAAATCGGGGGGGGGGTTATGATTAAAAAAAAATCTACTCCATTGCAGTCCCCGCTGCAGTCCCAGCGATCTGGTGTAACTGCAGAGGCTCTCGGTGCACAACTCTCCTCTTTACCCTTGCCGAGCCTGAGTGTCTGATCCCCACCGCGACTTCTCCAGCCCTCCCCCTCGCGGAGCGCGTCTCCTTGCCCACCCACCCTCTGCAAAGGACCCCGGTAAGTAAGCCGATGTCGGCGACAGCTGGGGCTTGAAGGAGAATTTGGACACTGCAGCTTTAAGAATGCCGTACTGCGAAATCTTTCTCCTTCAAGTGACTGCAGCAGCCGCAGACTGGGGAGGAGGCAGCTGGAGGAGCGGGAGGAGGGGGAAGAAGGGGATGCCCACTCTGGGTCAGCGTGGTGGGTACCTCGGAAGGACCGGGGAGCGCTCAGCCCCAGGCAAATCAGGACGTTGACTTGCGGTTAGTTTCTGTCTCCCACATGCTGGGGGCGGGGACCCCGCAGACTCTGATGAGTTGAAGCTCAGTCCTTGCCCGGGTGCGTGTCACCCCGCCGCGTGCGTCTGTCTGGAGAACTGGTTCTTTACGCCATGTGGAACTGGGCTGGAGAAGGCGGGTCTGATCTGTTGTGAGCTTTCTCCAGCCTGGCTTAGATCTTGGGCACCCAGAGGCAGCGGTCCATGCCTTATGATTGAGGGTGAACGTTTTCTTTCTTTCTTCTTTATTCTTTCTTTTCTTTTCTTTTTTTTTTTTTTTTTTTTTTTTTTTTTTTTTTTTTTTTTTTTTTTTTTTTTTTTTTTTTTTTTTTTTTTTTTTTTGATTGATTGAGATGCGCTTTGGAGGGAAACTCAAAAGAGAATGATTTGTGACCACGGGGCAGAGGCTGCGGGGCTTATGAACAGGATGAGTACCCTTTGGTTGGCAGAAGGTATTGATGAGGATGCCTAGGGTGCTAGGCATGGCTGGGGGGCTTCCTAGGGGGGTTCATCTAGATGGGACTGCACCAAAAAACAAACAAACAAAAAACCAGCAGACAGCACACTTTGGGCAGTTGCTCTTTCTGGAAAAATGCACAAGCAACCCACGCCAGCTGAGGTCTCTGGGCCCCAGACTCCTATGCACCCAGCCAAAGAGCCTCCCCAAATCCAGCTGCTGCCTCAGTGGGTGCGGGCTAGAGGAGCTCCAGGAGGGCGCTACTGGTGTGGCATTCCCCAGACACATGGTGCTCAGTCCAGGTCTGTACTGGGGGTGATGTCATGCAGTGCCAAGGGTGGCATCTGCCCGGGTGGTCCCAGGCACTGAGCTCCGTGTGATTCCTCCCAAAGCAAAAAAGGTATCTATTGACCAAAAGAGAGAGAGAGAGAGAGAAATTACAACACATCAGCTCAAAAGATGTGCAGCAAACCTCTCAGATATAAGACATCCAGGTGAGCCCCCGAAACAGCCCTGGGCCATATCAGAAGGACATGACCTCTATGGGTCCCTGCACTGTCTTCTGGTTCTCGCCATAGGCAGGAGCCGAATGTGAAGTCTCATCCTTAGAAGGCCTGCCTGCGCTCTGCAGAGGGCTCTAGGCACTGAAGCTCCTGGGGGCATGACAGGCACTCACACCAAACACTGCAGACATTTAGGGAAATGTGGGCCCTAGACACATTATGGGGTCTTAGACTGCATAATCGCCTAGTCTGGAAAAACACTTTGTGGGTCTAATGTGGCCCTGCAAATTAGGGGTGTCTCCCTAGTGGCTGAGTTCAGGTTGCCCATTCTCCCCTCCTAACCCTTTTTCTGGCTCCATTTTTTAATACATTCTCTGTTTAAAACCATTCTCTATTTAAAACCATCTTTGACTGCTCCCCATTAATCTGTGGTGACTTTAACTTTCCAGACTAACATTCTTTGGTGCAATTGATTTGGAGCCTAGAGCACCCAAACATATCACTAGAGTCCCAGCAGGGCCCTCTGAGGTTGGCACTGTGTGGTGCTAAAGATGGACTCTCAAGCCAGGCATGGTGGTGCACACCGGTAATCCCAGTGCTTGGGAGGCTGAGACAGGAGGATTGCAGGCTCAAAGCCAGCCTCAGCAATTTAGAGAGACCCTGTCTTGAAATAAAAGATAAAAAAGGGCTGGCAGTGTAGCTTGGAGGTAGAATGCCCCCAAGGTTCAATCCCTGACACCAAGAAAGAAAGAAAGAGAGACAGACAGAGCAAGGAAGGAAGGAAGGAAGGAAGGAAGGAAGGGAGAGAAAGATGGACTCTCACTTGTGCTTCATCAGGCCCGGCCCTGGAAGCTTCTAGGATGGGTCATCTGTCCCTGGACTTGTAGTTTCCCCTGATCGATGGGTGGAAGGGTCTGGGGCCCTAGAGAGCTAGAAAACGGAGCTGGCATGCCCAGGCACACACCTCTCTATTCTGTGCCTCCCTGCACAGCCGGGATGACAGACGAACATCTTTCCTGTCTGGAATTAGCCAAAGGAAAGGCCGGCTGGCAGCAGCTGCAAGGCAGCTTGCCACTGTGGTCCCAGCATGCTGTCCATGTCCACTAGCTTCTGGCCACCTCGGGGAAGGTCAAGTGAGACAGGAACCTCACAAATGTGCCCTGAATGAGAGCAGGTGACCCCTGAGCCCAGCACCCGGACGCAGCTGAGGCTCCAGAAATGAGCTGCACCACTACCAGCATGAAATGAACGAGGGGCAGCTGCCCAGCTGACACAGCACCCTCAGGGATGGACAGGGCTGGGGTGCTTAGCCTCTGCAGCCCTGGACACCTTCATCTCTCAGGCCAGGGAACAAGGACGCCACTGCTGAGCTGGGCCTGCAAGCAGTGACCCAGGACACAAGGGGACGGCGTTTTCCAGGGTTTTCTCAGGCAGAAAGTCCAACGCTAGTGCTGAGGACCATCACACACCCCCGTTTCCCCCATGAGGACTGAACGGCTTTGGGGCCGCCTAAGCTCCTGCCCACAAGGTATCTGGGGTGCTTATACGGACCCGAGTTGGGCTTGCAAAACAAATCTCTAGCTTGCCATCCCCCAGAGCCTCAGCGCAACGTTGGGGGGCGGTGGATCCCCAATTAGGTGCGGGTGTGAATGGAAGCGGTGTGTGTTTTGGTCCGAGGTCTATCCGGTCGCCATCTATCCGGTTCACCAGCCCCCAGGGCACTGCGCTGACTCAGGGCCCCTCTCCCCGGCCCTCTCCTCTGCCATCCGCGTCAAGCGCCCCGGCATGGCCAGCCGGTCTCCTTGCGCAGGGCTGTTGGGAGCCAGGCTGCTGCAGGCCCTCCCCCGCCCTCCCCGCGCGGCCAAGTCAGCAGTGCTGACGGCTGCGGGGCTGCAGCGGCGGCGGCGATGCGCAGACCCTGCACCACTGCTGGGGCGGGCGCGCCGCGTCCCGACGGCCACCTCCTGGCGGCTGCGCGCAGCCCGCGCCGAGCCGAGTCGAGCCGCGCCGGACGGCGGCGCTGATTGGTGCAGCGAGTGAGTCCCCGGCTTTATTTAGACCACCTTTTCTTGAGGACAGTACTTCACTGGAGTTGAGGGCTGGGGCAGGAGGCAGCCCTCCCCGGCGGGAAGGATGACAAATGAGGACTTGGACCCGCTGGCTTTGCGCATCCTTGGACCGACCATTTCCAAAGGCGCTTTGGGGCTGAGCCTCCACCGAGTGCGGAACGGCCTTTGGGGAAAGTTCGGCCAAGGAGACCCTCAGAAGGGTTAGGAAGACTTTGAGACAAGCGGAGGGAAGCTGCGCCCGCGCCAGGGATGGGGATCTCCTACCCTGAAGTCTGGACTCCTCTGGAAGACAAGGCTGCCTTCCTGGTTGGGGGGTAAGGAAGCGATTCCCAACTCAGACATCTCGTGGGTGAGGGCACAGGGACCCTCTGGGACCCTCTTCTTGAAAGCTCCAACTGGGCATTTCTGGGATAGCCCATGGAGACAAATGGGGGCTCCGAAGGAATGGAGGAAAGGTTTTTTCCCCCATGTCACATAGTTAGTTGCGAGAAGGTTGAACTTGGATGTAGAGGAAGTCCAGCTTCCCCTGCAGAGAGAAACTGAGCCAGCAAATGTGGGTGATGTCCAGTCGCCACTGACCCTCCTGGGTGATGTGATGGGCTTAGGGGAGCCCAGGGCCTGGGGACACAGAGGGCAGCCCCAGGGGGTCTAGACAGCACCTTCTGCCCAGAACAGCAGCCTCTGGTGCAAGTCTTTATTTATGCCACTGGCCCGAAAATGCTGCCTGATTAATCCCTGGGGACCCGTTCTTGGCAAATGCCCAGTCTCTGGGCAAGCTGGGATGTGATGTCACACTGCGCCCTCCGGATGCTCTTCTGGGGTTGCTCAGAGAAGTTGTGAGACAGTTCTGGGACTGAGGCCTCTCGCTGTCCTGCACCGTGAGCTTCTACCGGAGGACCTCCACGCTAGCAGCTGCTCTTTTCCTGTCCCCGTGTCTTGGGTCCAGGGTCTCCACCTTGCAGGCTGCCCTTGGAGCCTGCACTGCGCTGAGAGGCATTGGGACGCTGGAGAGGAGGAGGAGTTGGAGGTGGCAGGGGAGTGGGGCCAGCAGCCCCTGCTCTGTGAGGATGCCATCAGTGTGGGGGGCTGATGGGGCCTGTGGCTGTCCCGGAACTGGCCCAAGGAGCCCTCTTGCTCAGCCTGGGACAGCATGGCACTGCGGCTGCTGTCTCCCTGCCAAGGACGCAGAGAGAGGCAGCCCTCCAGGAGATGGGCTGCACCCTCCAAGCCGAGCCAACTGCCCAGCCGGGTCCCTCCCCCTCCTCCAGGGACTGGGGTGTAAGGAAAGGCTGGGGGCCGTGCGAGCAAGTCAGCTGGTTTTCACCCAGTGATGGGATGTTGGTAGAGCTCACCGGGAAACTGGCAGCTGCCAGAGTCCAGGAGAGAGAGGGTGCTGGGGGACAGGCGGGGGGCCACAGGCAAAGGCTTCCGGGTGCTGTGGGATCCCAGGGCTGGCACCTCCCCAGTGAGCATTTTTTGTTTTTCCCTAATGCAGACTCAGCAGTTTCCCTGTCGTCCTCCTTCTCTGCAGATCCAATTAAGGGTCAGGTGCTCTCTTTCCTTTTATGCATTTAAACTTTAACCCTGGGTGCCCAAGGCGAGGTAACCTCGTGGGCACTGTAGCCAAAGCTGGAAGAGACTTAGAAACGATCTGGTCTAAGCCCCTGAGCTGAGCTCAGAGTGGGGGCCACGAGGCCCAGGGGGAACGGACTTCCTCAAGGACACAGGATGCGCGGGGCCAACCTGGGATTCCCCGGGACATGTTCCGGCCTGGCATGTGGGATAAGGATGAGATCATCAGCGCTGGAGCCATCAGGTGCCCTGACTCAGGGGAAACAGGACAAGGTAAGGAAATCGAGGACCTGGAGGGGGCCCAGACTTGGGGGTCTAACCACCAGGGGCAAAACTAACTGGACACTAGGTGGTGCTGCTCCGGGGACAGCACGCTGCCGATAAGCTTGTTTGCAGCACCTCTGGTTTACAACTCTCCCTGGGCAAAGTGCCAGGGGGAGAAACCACTAGGCTTCTTTTATAGTTTCTCCTTTAATCTGGGAAATCCGGGCCACTGGAGCCCGGCTGCTAGTGCTGTCATTCTGGCTTCCTCCAGCAGAGGACGCCAGAGGACACGAGAAGGAAACCGAGCAGCTCACGCCCCTGCAAGATGGTTTGCGGAATGGGGTATTTTAAAATTTGGTCCCTTGGGTTCGGGCGCAAAAGTTTTTCAAGATTGTTTTGTTTAGACTAACAAGAACAGGAAGTTTGCTTAGAAATTTCCCTGCCGTTCAGTATCTGTGTCACCTCCCGGGGTCACCTCCCTATTCCATTTTCGCAATGCGGAGGTGTGTACTGTGGCTTCTCTGCTTTGGTCTTGTCTCTTGGAGTCGACCTGCTAAGTCAGGTGTGCGTCTGTTATCTGAGGAAATTTAGCAATATGCCCAGGGAGGGCTGGCCATCCTTGAACAGGGCGGCCAAGGGCAGGCTCTGAACTCAGCATGCTGGTGTAGTAGCAGGTCCTTAGACCACCCTTGTATTTCAGGCCAGGCCCTGTGGCCACCCCTGGTTTGGGGAATGTGATGGGATGATGGTGGCAAGCCCAGAGTGGAGTCCACGGGGATCCGCCACTGGCTTTGGTGCCATTACAGTTCCACCTGCTCTCCCTTAATGATCCCTCTTTCCATCCAATGTGGGGGTTTCTGTTTTTTGGAGTCTCAGCACACTTTTGTGCTCTATGAGCTCCCTCTTTCCTCTCAAATGGTTCTACTTTTTTTTTTTTTTGCGGTACTGGGGATTGAACCCAGGGGCATTCTACCTTTGAGCTACACCCCCAGTCCCATTTTTGATTCTTTATTTTGAAACAGGGTCTCACTAAGTTACGGAGGGTCTCACTAAGTAGCTGAGGCTGGCCTGGAACCTGCGATCCTCCTGTGTCAGTCTCCCAAGTACTGGGATTACAAGCATGTGCCACCACACCCGGCTAAATGGTTTTACTTATTTAATGTACCCTAATGGCACCGGGTGCGGTGGCACACGCCTATAATCTCAGTACTTGGGAGGCTGAGACAGGAGGATCCCAGGTTCAAGGCCAGCTTCAGCAATTTAGCAAGAACTTGTTTCAAAATAAAAAGGGTGGAGGGTGTAGCTCGGAGGTAGAATGCCCCGGGTTCAATCCCCGGCACCAAAATTGATTAATTAATTAATTAATTAAAGTACCCTAATGGCCACCATCCTGAGCTACTTAGGTGAATTCCTGTGATTCTCCAGAAGACGGCCTGTTTTCTTTTTTTTTTTTTTTTTTTTTTTTTGGCGGTGCTGGGCATTGAACCCAGGGGCATTCTACCTCTGAGCTACACCCCCAGCCCTATTTTTGATTCTTTATTTTGAAACAGAGTCTCACTAAGTTGCGGAGGGCCTCACTAAGTAGCTGAGGTTGGCCGTGAACCCGGATCCTCCGGTCTCCTCCTCCCAAGTAGTGGGATTACGAGCGTGCGCCACCATGCCCGGCTAAGACGGCCGGTTTTCTCAGAGCAGGTCACCTCGCTTCTCTATGGTGAGCTGTGCTTTATAGACGGCGCTGTGGCCGACTTCGGTGGTCCCTTCCCAGTGCTCCAGCTCGGGGCAAGTGGGGGCCTGTGTTGTGTTTGTGAGTGTGCGACACACGCCCATCAGTGCGGATGCTGCAGAGCGGGAAGCCTGCCAGGCTCCTGGCTGAGATTTAGGTGAATTTGGCAGGGGAGCAGAAAATTAGCCAAGAAACTGGACCAGAGCTATCTCAAATGTAGACAAAACATAGTTTTTTGTTAATTTCTTTGTGTGTGTGTGTGTGTGTGTGTGTGTGTGGTATTGGGAAAGGAACCCAGGAACATTGTGCCTCTTAACTACACCCCCAGCCCTATTTTATTTTGAAACAGGGTCTCACTAAGTTGCAGAGGGCCTCACTAAGTAGCTGAGGCTGGTTGCAAACCCGGATCCTCTGATCTCAGCCTCCCAAGTACTGGGATGACAAGCATGTGCCACCACATCCAGCTCAAAACAGTTTTTTGACGAATAGTGTTATATAATAGTATTATATCTCCCAAAGAATTCTTTTTTTTTTTTTTTTT
>PVJS01060634.1:0-11200 GCA_004027185.1 Glis glis | reverse complement strand
GGGCCTCACTAAGAAGAGAGAGAGAGAGAGAGAGAGAGAGAGAGAGAGAGAGAGAGAAACAGGGAGAGAGAGAGAGCGAGAGAGCTGAGGCTGGCCGCGAACCCGGATCCTCCAGTCTCCGCCTCCCAAAGTACTGGGATTACAAGTGTGGGCCACCACGCCCGGCTGAGGCCCTGTTTCAAACTAAAAAATGAAAAAAGGGCTGGGGGTGTACCTTGGTAGTGTAACATTGTTGGGTTTAATCCCAGTACCCCCCCCCCCACACACACACAAGCGCTTAACCCTCATGAGAAGAGGCAGCTTATTAGATCTGGGAGAGAAAATGACTCAGCATTTCCCTCCCTGATTTAAATAAACAAATAAAAGCTTTTCTGTGCTATGGGAACATCAGAGAAGTCTGGCTGCTTCTTCAGGTGGGGATGTCACCTTCATGGCGTCCTGCAGTTCATTGTCATCTGCACCATGCAGGTCAGGACAGGTCCAAAGCAGCCAGTGCTCCCAGGAAGGATGAAGACCAATTCATGCTTCCCAAACCAGAAGACAGTGAGTTCTCTAGGATGTCCATTGATCTGTTTAAAATGATAAACACATCTGCCGACTGTTCAATTATTGCATTGTCTGGTTCATGCATTCTCTCCCCATAGGATAATCCGTAAAGAGTTATAATCCAAAATCTTGTTTGCAAGCTTGAAATTGGAAGAAGCTGCATGATTTTAACGACCAGTATCATCAAGCCATGATATTTTGTTGTCTCTGTCTCTAGTCTATAGATGTATCTTATGGGAGAGCTGCAGTAAGCTAGTCAGAGACTTTCTACTAAACACTAACATATTGACCAGTTCCTTTTTTGCTAGTCCCCATGTATCATCCTTGTTCCATTGGTACTTTTTCTTTAGGTATGTAAATAATTTGGTTAGTTTGCAGTTTTCTGTTTACATTCAGACAAGCATAAGGCTGTTTATCTAGTAGACACTGGGCCTCTCTCACTGCCAGGGACCAAGCTGAACACTGGGGAGAGTAACTCACGTCATGTTACTAGACCCGGCTCAGAGCTGCCGGGTCCCAGCCAACTGGGTTTGGTTGCCCACATCAGGAACACGAGGAAATGGCATGAAAAGGAAAAAATGAATCTAATCACATTTTGGCCTAAACTGGGAAGACAGCTCATCAGTCCTTTCCCTTTCTATAGATAGGTTACAATTTATAGGGACAAGAGTCAGGAAAACTACATGTATAGATTTATCTAGGCCATGCTAGAGGGAGATATAATTCCTGTTTCCTTGGCACAGTCCCTGTCCAGGAGGGCAGCCTCTCAGATTCCATTCTCAGCATGAGGAAACTGAGATGGAAAAAATACAGGTTACCAGGAAATGGGGAAGAAAAAAAAAACAATTTGGGAATTTGGGGCTTTTAATTTCAAAGAGGGCTTCTTTATAGTCACTGTAACATTTTGTGTGTGTGTGTGTGTGTGTGTGTGTGTGTGTGTGTGTGTGGTGTGGTACTAGGGATTCAACCCAGGGGTGTTCTACCTCTGAGCTGCACCCCTAGCCCTATTTGATTTTTTATTTGGAAACTGGGTCTTGCTAAATTGCTGAGAGCCTCGCTAGCTTGCTGGCCTCAAACCTGCAATGCTCCCATCTCAGCTTCCCAAGCGCTGGGATTACAGACATACGCCACCACACCTGGCACATTTTTTTTTTGTGTGTGTGGTACTGGGGATTGAGCCCAGAGGCATTCTGCCTTCGAGCTACACCCCCAACCTGATTTTATTTTTTATTTTTTTATTTTTTTATTTATTTAATTTTTTTGTGGTACTAGGGATTGAATCCAGGGGCATTCTACCTTCGAGCTGCACCCGCAGCCCTATTTTTTATTCTTTATTTTGAAACAGGGTCTCACTAAGTTGCAGAGGGCCTTACTAAGTAGCTGAGGCTAGCTGCAAACCTGGATCCTCCAGTCTCAGCCTCCCAAGTACTGGGATTACAAGTGTTTACCACCACTCCCGGCTTAGTTTTGATTTTGAAACAGGGTCTCACTAGGTTGATGAGAGTCTTGCTACTTGCTGAGGCTGTCCTCAAACTTGGGATCCTCCTGTCTCAGCCTCCCAAATACTGGGATTACAGGTGTGCGCCACCATGCACGGCTTTTTTTTTCTTTACAAAAAAATGAAGTCTGTAATCAAAGATATATGTGAATATATAAGTAAAGTCAGAGGAAGATACATTTGATTTATTTGTATGCTTTCATTTGGGGGTCATCTCGCTGCTGTGGAATGTCTGAAGTAGCAAAATGCTTCCATTGCACATCTGTGTGTCTGGTTTATCTCTGGAAGGTAGTGTCCTTTCCTCTGGAGGGATGTTGCTATGGCTTGCAGGCTACTGTCTGTGGTGGCTATGTGCAGAGACAGGCTGGGGGGCAGAGTGGTGACCAGCACAGAGCTGTTCTCATAATGACGTTTTCTGATAATAGTTTAAAGTTACTGAGACAGTCGCATAGTAGTTCAGAATGCAGGGGCTGGAGTCAGATCTGTGTTTAAACCCTAACTCTACCACATCTTTATTAGGAAATTTAAAGAAGTATTTTAGCTTCTTTTTAACTTTTTATTTTGTGGTGCTGGGGATTTAACCCAGGGGCATTCTATCTCTGAGCTACACCCCCAGCCCTATTTTATTTTTTATTTTGAAACAGGGTCTCGCTAAGTTGCTGAGTCTAACTTCAAACCTGCAATCTTCCTCTTTCAGCCTCCCAAGTACTGGGATTATTGGTGTGTGCCGTCAAACCTGGCTGTCTTTTTTTTTTTTTTTGTGGTACTGGGGATTTAACCCAGGGGCATTCTACCTCCGAGCTACCCCAGCCCTATTTTTTTATTCTTTATTTTGAAACAGGGTCTTACAAAGTTGCAGAGGGCCTCACTAAGTAGCCAAGGCTGGTGGCGAACCCGGATCCTCCAGTCTCAGCCTCCCAAGTACTGGTATTACAAGCGTGCACCACCATGCCCGGCTTCTGGCTGTCTTTTATCTTCTTTAATGCTCTGTTTCCTCAACAATATTCTGAAGATGATAAAAACCTTTCCATTAGGTTTTTATGAAAATAAATGAGATAAAACCATGTAAAATGCCTATCACATTATAAGTACCTATAAAATGTTAATGTTTAGTTGTTAGAGAAATCTTAGAGCCTAGGAGGAGTATTACTATTTGCTTTAAAATTTTATATTCTTATGTTATTTCTCTAAATGATTATTTAATAAAATATCAAATAAAACATCAACTCCCACTTATTTATTTTCTCCCTCTCCTTTATTCCCTGCACCTTTCTCTTTGTTTGCTTATGGAAAGGTGGATAGTGAAAAAGCCTAATTCCTGGACAAAGTTATTTATTACCTTTGTTAAGGCTTTATTTAATTCATTAATGAGAGACCAGTAAAAAATTAGAGCCTTTGAAAAGACGAAACTTACATAGTTTATTAGAAAACTTATTTAGTTGATTGGAAAAGGATTTGTAAGTTAGAAACACCACTGTTTAATGTCATGGAGGGTAAAAAATCACATCAGAACAGGGATTTTGTTTTTACAATTTAGTCTTAAACTTTATTGAACTATAAATTGTCTGGGCTATCAAACAAATGTATGTCTCCTGAAAGACTCAGATAACTGTCATATTAGAAAATACTCTAGCATGATATTTTTTCTGTTTTAGAAAATTATGAAATATCAGTTTGCTATATTTCCAAGTGATACATACCTATTTATATTTATAGCAGCACAATTCACAGTAGCCAAATTATGGAGCCAGCCTAGGTGTCCATCAACAAACATGAATGGATAACAAACTGTGGTGTATTCACACAATGGAATTTTACTCAGCCATAAAGAGGAACAAAGTTTTGTCATTTGTAGGAAAATGGATGGAACTAGAGAATATTATTCTAAGTGAGATCAGCCAGTCTCAGAAAGTGAAGGATAGTGTTTTCTCTCATATATGGAAACTAGAGAGAAATTGGGAAACAAAAGAGACTTTAGATAAATGAGGAGAAATTCCAGTAAATTAGTAGAAGGGGATTAAGAGAGGGAGATGGGAGGAGGAGGAGGAGACTCGACGAAGGAAACAGTTCAAATAATGCTATGTACATATACGAAATCATCAACACTAATCTCAGTAACATGTGTGGGGGCGGGAGCAGGGTGGGATCTGGAGGGAAACACACCAGGTGATGGGTGCATGTGTATTTCTATCACTGGACTTCATTATGATGTATAATTACAATGTGTCAGTGAAAGTATTTTAAAAAGTTTTAAACTTTTTCTTCCACACTGAATAACTATGGCTCAGTGCATAATTTTTTAAACAACAATAATAAAGAAATATGAGATTTCCCAATTTTGGAAGAAGTTAGAAAGGCATTTTTTTTAAATAAATCAGAGAGGAGAAATGCTAATAGGAAAAGAAGGAAGAAAGCTGACAGTGAAGAGAAAGGAGTTCGCTTTGAGAGAGGAAAGAAAGGGTAAGACTGTAGGGGACAAAGCAACTCAGGATAGTTCTGCAGGGTCAACACTGTGGCTTCCTTAGAATTCTTGCCCTGTTCTTAGAGCTGTGACCCTCCGGGCTCTGGGAAGGAGGGGATAGCAAAATGTTGTCCAGAGTCTGCAGAGAATGTGGATGGCACCCGTGCCTTTGTGACTCCCTTCAAGGTCTAATGTCTGTTCTCTATGGATCCAAAAGTCCTTTCTTTATGCTTCCTTAACTGGGCCTAATCTGTTCTCTCTTTTCATCAATAGTGGTATAGATGTTCATTATGCAGTTACCTTCAATGGCGAAGCCATCAGCAATACCACCTGGGACCTAATTAGCCTTCACTCCAACAAGGTGGAAAACCATGGCCTTGTGGAAATGGATGATAAACCCACTGCTGTTTATACAATTAGTAACTTCAGAGATTATATTGCTGAGACCCTGCACCAGAATTTTTTGCTGGGGAATTCATCCTTGAATCCAGATCCTGATTCTCTTCAGCTTATCAATGGTGAGTTTGGTCCATCATGAAGTCCCCATATATTTTTAGTTTCTTTTCTAGTATGCTCTGGTGAGAACTAATTTCATAATCATATGTGATTCTGAGCATTCCTAGACTGCATAAGCCAGGAACCATCCTGATATGTATGGAACTTGAGCCATGCTTCCATTTTGGATAGATGAAGCAGGAGCTTTCTGGAATATTTGTAGACAGAAGGTCACAGAGAAGGAAAAGTGCATGACATTTAGAAATAGTTTAGAGAAGTGGAAGCAAAGCATAAGAAAGAGGAAAGTAGTACTTGGAAGTATGAATGAAAAGAGAATGTAGTACTGTAAGGCAGTGGAGACACGAACTCCAGAGGAAAGTCAGCTGGATAAGCCTTAAAAGACAGCAGGAGAGAAGGAGCAACTCGGGAAAGCTGATGGAAGGTCTTGAGCAAAGAAGAACTGGTGCTGGGCAGAGTCCCAAAGAATTCAGTACTAAGTTTGAATTCAGATAGCTGTGGAGAGCCGGTTTTGATCCATAATGAACAGGTAGATTAGGATCATCCAGGAGAAGGTGACTCTTCTGGATTTGGAGGCAAAGGGCAGCCCAGTCAACCCAGGGCTAAAACTTGCTTAGAGTTAGGCTACTACTAGGCAACATCCATCCTGACTCACCAGGAACACAATTTCATGTTAACTTACTGGCTACTTCATGTTTGCTTCTCCATGATTTCTTCACTTATTGGTAGTTTAGTGATATCAACCAATCTGTTCTAAAACATTAGACAGCCTTTCTGTTTTGGAGCAGGGTGGGTGCCTGGGGCTCACTTCCTCATATGCTCCATTTCCTTTGTTGATTTTTTTTTTGGAATAATTGGGCACAATAAAATAGTGACTAGAAAAGAGACTCATAATCTGAAACTGGGGGCAAGCCATGGGAACATCATATGGACAGAAGATTCCAGGAATTTTGATATTAAGATCAAACAGAGAAAAGACCTAGTTAGGAAATCAAGACTTAAGGGCGATTGAAACGTACATTGAACAGAAGGTGCAAACACCAAGGTCAGTAACCGGGTTGGTGGGAGAATGGCATGAGGGTTAATGTATTCAATAAGCAAAGGGAGGTTGTTTAGGAAACTAAGTCCACAAGCAGCACTGCAAGGTCTTCCTTTTACGCGGAGCCTGGAAATAGAGCTACCTCCTAAAAGGTGTCCTGAGAAGAGGTCAGCAATGCTCTTAGACTTTGTAAGCAAGTTCAGAAAAGGTTTAGGATATTCAGTACCTTGGCCTTTTGTTAGATGGAGGTTTTAATTGTTCAGAATTTTGTTCCTAAAATACATTTGTGTTGTCTTACCAACTTCAGAGTTCTTAATGGGGCCATAGCTTTCTAGGTAACTTGATCATCATCTCAAAAGATAGGATCATCCTTGACCTTGTAGAGTTTATTTTCCATAGAAACCAAGAAAATTGTATACACAGTTTAAAAAGTGTTTTGGAAAATACATAAAGCAAATGGGATTTGGAGCTTCTGCTTGATCCCTGTATGTCACGTCAGTGGGAACAGGTGAATAGAGACTGCTTCTATTTTTAGAAGCACACACCAGATCATCCTCCTAGCAATCAATCAATCAATCAATCAATCTCTCTTTCTCTTTTTTATGGTGCCGGGGATTGAACCCAGGGGCATTTTACCTCTGAGCTACGCCCCCAGCCCTCTTTTATTCTTTTTATTTTGAAACAGGGCCTCACTAAGTTGTGGAGGTACTCACTAAGTAGCTGAGGCTGGCCGCAAACCTGGATCCTCCAGTCTCCGCCTCCCAAGTACTGGGATTACAAGCGTGTGCCACCATGCCTGGTGTAATCTCTTCTTTTTAGCTTGTATTTATTCCTTCTCCCCTTCAGGCAAAATCAGTTGCTTCTTTATCTGTCTCCATGCATCATATATATGCTCCTCACATTGTTTTGTAATTTCCAGTTTGTATTTTTCTCTCTGATATAGGCAATGCTTCCAGAAGAGAAACTTGGTTCTATTAACGTTTATAGCCTTCACCTTAGCAAAGTCTGTGGTAACTAGCAAAGGACTCAGTCTTTATCAGGATACATTATGCAGTCTACATTTTTCTTTATTGTTCTTTAATATGGTTATCACAAAAAATTTTTGGTATCCTAGCCCATTTTTCAAAAGTCACTTTCTGAAAAGAAGGGAAATCATTTTGCACACTTTTCTACCATTCTTGCATTGACCAAATGAGTTAAAATTTCAGTTTAACTTTCTTCCTTAAAATTTTAAAAGAATTAACTTGTGTCATAGGAATCTGGAAAAGAGTGAAAAGCTAAGTGGAGAAAGAAAAGGAAATAATAGAGGCATGTCCTAAATGTAGTAATGGGAAGAATCTTTGTTTTATGTTAAGTAATTATAATTCAGATAGATTGTGATAATATAAGTAAAATATGTGAACATGCAAACATTTTCTGCCAACATCTAAACTATAATGAGGAAGTACTTGGCTTTTAGTTGTCCATGCACCTCAAATACAATAATGTCTCTGCTAAAAAAATGTTCTGTAACACTGTTCTTTCCTCAGTGAGAGGAGTACTGCTTCCCCAAACCGAAGACCTAGTTTGGAGCACTCAAAGTTCAAGTCTTCAGGCAACGCCACCATCTATTCTGGTATGTTTCCATGTCTTATGCCTAGAACTAGGTCCCTAAGCTTCTCTCCTTTGTATCCTCACCTGCTTACTTTGGCATCATGAGTGTCCCAAGTTGTTGCGTCTCATCCTCTTACATCATCCTGGAACATTACTCATCGCTGTCAGCTCATGGGTACCAAGTGTTGGTTCAGAAAATTTAAGCCTTCCGCAGTGGTTAAATGAAATCTGAATTGCCAAACTCCACATGTGGTAGAAAACTTATTTTTTATGGTTCATACTTATTTGGTGATAATTAAGCCGTAAGTGCCCACTGAGTTTTCGAAGTTACCCAGAAATACTTTTTATAGACTGTACACAGTTACAAGAGTATAGACTTTTATTTCAAGGATTATATTGAAGAAAGTTTAGACACCAAAGCATATAGAATCATGTGTGCATGGAAGGGAGAGAAAGAAGAGTAAAAATGCCAACTATCTGACAAGTGACAGTGACTCCAAATCAGGCCTCCTTTGCAACCTGACTAAAAACATTCCCATTTGCACATAAATAGCACGGAACAAATTTTTCTTTTTATTCGTGTGTGTGTGTGTGTGTGTGTGTGTGTGTGTGTGTGTGTGTTTGGGGGGATATTGGGGATTGAACCCAGGGGCATTCTATCTCTGAGCTACATCCCCAGCCCTATTTTATTGATTTATTTGAAACAAGGTCTCACTAAGTCGTTGAGGGCCTTGCTAATTTGCTGGGGCTGGCCTGGAACCTGTGATCCTCCCATCTCAGCCTCCCAAGTACTGGGATCACAAGCGTGTACTACCACGCCTGTTTTCCTTTTTATTCTTACCACTCAACTCCATCAGGAATTCCTCTTCCATCTCGACATCTCCACTTTATAATTCACTTATAGAGAGGCATCCAGTAGAAAAGAAAATGACTTCCTCAAGTGTAGTTAAAACAACGATGCCATCTATAACCATAATTCTCGAGACCGGTCTACAATGAGCACAGGGATCTCTTATTACTGCATCAACACAGGAGGGGGCTCTCTTCTCATCACTATTCCCCACTCCTTCTACTCTCTTAAGACTTCTTTTTGTTTTATATCAGGTGTGTGGAATCCAGCAATGAAAATATAGAAAGCCTGTCCCCAATTCACTTAACCATTGATCTATGAGGCCATTTCTTCTATTCAGTTATAGGACAACTGAGTTTTGAAATACCGAGTCTCTGGAAAAAAGGGTACAGGGATATTGACATCAGAGAGTACATTCATTTGGTGTTTATTCATTCATTCAAATATATTTATTTTGTGCCTTTCATATGCCAAGTGCTGGGGAAACTAAGATGAATAAGGTGTGTCCCTGCCTACAAGAAGTTTCCAGTCTGGCAGTAGACAGACTTCTAAACAAATAAGGTGATACCGATGCTATGTGGAAGTCCACCCAGGGTGCAGTGGCAGGGAGAGGTGATGGTACCACTTGTCTCCGCTCCTTCTAATCACATTCAGCCTGAGGCTTCTCAAGCCACAGGAGATGTGTGATGATATTTTAGAACCACAGCATCAAAAAATCACAAGGATTTTTGTATCATGCAGAGGTTGCCACTTGGAGACCAGCTGGCTGGAACCAGTGATAGACATGTACTTTGAAACAAACAAACAAACAGCCAATATCTAAAAATTAAATTTTTACATAAAAATGCAGATCTCCAGCTCCTTTTGAAAACCAGGAAGATCCAGTACTATGAAGTTTGCATTCCCTTGTGTCAGAAATGGTTAGACCTGCTGGGCGTGGTGGTGCATGCCTGTAATCCCAGCACTTGTGAGGCTGAAACAGGAGGATCACAGGTTCAAGGACAGCCTCAGGAACTTTAGCAAGGCTCTCAGCAACTTAGCAAGACCCTGTTTCTAAATAAAAAATAAAATAGGGCTGAGGTGTAGCTCAGAGGTAGAATGCACCTGGGTTCAATCTCCAGCACCACCAAAAAAAAAAAAAAAGAAAGAAAAGAAATGGTTAGAGCTTGGCCATAGCTACCACTTTAAGGATGGCAAGCAGTGATTAACTGGGCTTATTGTTAATTTATTTATAGTGGTTCCATTTCAATTTAAGCCAAATCCTTATTTTTATGAGTAGTGATAACTGTAGGGCATTAATTAACAATTTGAGGAGACACTGAAGCATTTAAAAATGTTTTGCTGAAAGCCGGGCGTGGTGGTGCATGCTTGTAATCCCAGTACTTGGGAGGCTGAGACAGGAGGATCTGGGTTTGTGGCCAGCCTCAGCTACTTGGTGAGGCCCTCCACAACTTAGTGAGACCCTGTTTCAAAATAAAGAATAAAAAATAGGGCTGGGGGTGTAGCTTGGAGGTAGAATGCCCCTGGGGTCAATCCTCAGTACCACAAAAAATGTTTTGCTGATAGGTAATAATTATGCATAATTACGAGGTACAGTGCGATATTTTTATACATGCATGCAATGTGGCTAAATGGGGGTAATTAGCATATCCATCACCTCAAATATTTATCATTACTTTGTGTTGGGAATATTAAAAGTCTTCTCTAGCTGTTTTGAAATGTATTATAATTATTGTTAACTATAGTTACCCTACTGTGCTATAGAACACTAGTATCTTTTTCCTTCTAAGTTTGTACCTGTTAAGCAACCTCTCTCTCCCACCTCTCCCAACCTCTGGTAACTACTACTCTACGTCTATGATATCAAGTTGATCAGCTTCCACATATGAATGACAACATGCAGACATGTGAGACATTGGATGTTAATGAGTGATAATAAGACTTAAGAATGATTAATTAGAAATGTCTGATTATTACTTCCTCCCTTCTTCCCTCCCTCCCTTCCTGCCTGCCTACCTGCTGTTATGTTAGCAAGATTTTATTCTATTGTAGAAGTGAGTTTTTTTTTAAACCAAATTTGATTTTTAAGAGTTATTTTAGAGGTAGGGATGCTGGGGATATTGAATTAACAACTTCCTCTCATCCTAACTTTGAAAAACCACTTGTTGTACAGTGTGCTTTCTCTAGTACTAGCAAACTTTTCAGTTGGCATTAGCAGAAGTGAAAGTGGCCGTTATATATTAAGCTTCTTAATGTACTACATTGAATTCAAAGAATTCATGGGTTGAGTTTGTTACTATAGGGATGTCCTTTATTTTTATTTTTTTGTGGTACCAGGGATTGAACCCAGGGGCGTTTTACCTTTGAGCTACACCCCTGGCCCTATTTTTTTTTAACTTTTTATGTTCATTTATTGGTGCATTATAAATTATAATTATACATTTTGATATATGTCAGGGTATGAACACCATACATGCACACATTGCACATTTAGCCCTCCCTCCAATCCCACCCTATTCCCTTCCCCTTCCCTCCCTTTCATGCTCCAGATAGTGATTGAGTCTTATAGGTTTGTGTATGTACATCATGTGCTATAGTGTGTTTCCCTCCACTCCCCGCCCAACTCCCTCAGTTAGGTCACCTTCTTTGTCCATCTAAAGATTTCTTCTTCTTCCTTTCTAAGTCCCTTCTACGTCCCAT
>PVJS01060633.1:0-11200 GCA_004027185.1 Glis glis | reverse complement strand
CTCACAAGTTGCTGGGGCTGAGCATGAACCTACAATCCTCCTGTCTCAGTCTCCCAAGTACTGTGATTCCAGGTATGTGCCACTACTCCTGGCTTTTATTTTTTGTTTTGAAACAGGGTCTCAATAAGTTGTAGAGGGCCTTACTAAGTGCTGAGGCTGTCCTTAAAACTGAAATCCTCTTGTCTCAGCCTCCCAAGTACTGGAATTACAGGCATGTGCCACATGCCCTGCTCATTGTGGTTTTATTTATTTTATTTTATTTTTTCGTGGTACTGAGAATTGAACCCAGGGGCATTCTACCTCCAAGCTACACCTCCAGCCCTATTTTTTAATTTCTATTTTGAAACAGGATCTCTCTAGGTTGCTGAGAGTCTCACTACTTGCTGAGGCTGTCATCGAACCTGCGATCCTCCTGTCTCAGCCTCACAAATACTGGGATTACAAGCATGCACCACCACACCCAGCTTTGTTGTGGTTTTAATTTCCATTTTTCTAATGACTAATGACACTGAGCAACTTTCCATATAACTATTGGACATTTACTTATGTTCTCTGGAAAATTTATTCAAATACTTTCTCCATTTTTTAAATTGTTTTGTTGATCTTTTTGCATATTCTGGTATCTAGATCCTTATCAGATATATGATTTACAACTATTTTCTCCCTTCTGTTGGTTTATCTTTTTCACTTTCTTTTTTTTTTGTGTGGCACTGTGGATTGAACCCAGGGACATTCTACCTCCGAGTTACACCCCCAGCCCTGTTTTATTTTTATTTTTTATTTTATTTTTTGTCGTACTGAGGATTGGACTCAGGGGAATTATACCTCCAAGCTACACCCCCAGTCCTATTTTTTATGTTTTATATTGAAACAGGGTCTCACGAAGTTGCAGAGGGTCTCACTAAGTAGCTGAGGCTGGGGGCGAACCAGTGATCCTCCTGTCTCAGCCTCCCAAGTACTGGGATTATAAGCGTGCGCCACTACGCCTGGCTACTTTTTATTTTTATTTTGAAACAGGGTCTCGCTAGATGCTAAGAGTCTTCACTATTTGCTGAGGTTGTCCTCTAACCTGTGATCCTCCTGTCTCAGCCTCCCAAGTACTTTTTTACTTTAATAGTGTTCTTTGATACACAAATAAGATTCATTTTAATGAAGTCTAGTTTATCTATTTGTTTTGTTTGCTTGTACTTTAGATGTCATATCTAAGAAACAATTACCTAACCTAAGGTAACAAATATTTACACTTAGATTTTCTTCTAAGAAAGCTGGGCATGGTGGCTCACGCTTGTAATCCCAGTACTTGGAAGGCTGAGACCAGAAGATCTGGGTTCGCGGCCAGCTTCAGCTACTTAGTGAGGCCCTCCGCAACTTAGTGAGACCCTGTTTCAAAAATAAAGAATAAAAAAAAATAGGGCCAGGCGTGAAGCCTGGAGGTAGAATGCCCCTGGGTTCCATCCCCAGTACTGCAAAAAAAAAAAAAAAAGATTTTCTTCTAAGAGATTTATAGCTTTAGCTCTTAGCTTTGGGTCTTTGATTCCATTAGAGTTAATTTTTGCCTGTGATGTGCTGTGGTGGTCCAACTTCATTCTTTGCATGTGGATATCCTGCTGTTCCAGCACTATTTGTTAAAAGGACTATTCTTTCCCACATTGAATTGTCTTGGCACCACTGTCAAAAATTGGTTGATCACAGATGTATGGGGCTTATTTCTGGATCCTCATTTCTATTCCATTAATTTATATCATTCTGTATGTCAGTACCAGTCTTCCTGAGGGTAGGTTTTAGAAAGCCTCAAACTTGGGGAGTGTTAATCCTCCAAGTTTTTTTTTTCAGGATTATTTAGAATATTCTGGGTCCCTTACATTTTTATATGAATTCTGAAGTTTCTGGGAAATATGTGAGGTGCAGGGTTGGGGATGTAGCTCAGTGGTAGAACTTTTTTCTACCATATGTGGGGCCCTAGGTTTGATCCCTGGTCACAAACACATACACACACACACACACACACACACACACACACACACACACAGAGCCAGCTGAGATTTGGCTGGATATTGTGTGGAACCTGTAGATCAATTTGAGGCATGTTGTCATCTTAACAATACTGCATCTTCCACACCAAAAACATAGAACATTTTTCCATTGATTTGGTGTTCATTAATTTCATTCAACAATGTTTTGTAGTTTTCAGTGTACTAGTCTGGCACTTATTTGCAAATGCTATCCTTGAACCTGCGATTTTCCTGTCTCAGCCTCCCAAGTACTGGGATTACAAGCATGCTCCACCATGTCCAGACATTTTATTTTGAAACTTTTTTTGGTGCTAGGGGTTCAACCTAGGGGTTTTCTACCTCCAAGCTACACCCCCAGCCCTGTTTTATTTTTTATTTTGAAGCAGGGTCTCACTACTAAGTTGCTGAGGCTGGCTATGAACCGGTGATCCTCCTGTCTCAGCCTCCCAAGTACTGGGATTACAAGCATGTGCCACCACGCCTGGCCATTTTTAAAAATTTTTAATCACTAAGTTGCTGAGGGTCTCGCTAAATTGCTGAGACTGACCTCAAACTTGAGATCCTCCTGTCTCAGCCTCCTAAGTACTGGGATTACAGGCATGTGCCACCACACCCAGTTGCTTTTTCTGACTTTTTTTTTGCGGTACTGGGAGTTGAACCCAGGAGCATTCTACCTCCGAGCTACACCCCCCAGTCCTATTTTTTTATTCTTTATTTTGAAACAGGGTCTCACTAAGTTGTGGAGGGCCTCACTAAGTAGCTGAGGCTGGCTGCAAACCTGCAATCCTCCTGTCTCAACCTCCCAAGTACTGGGATTACAAGCAAGCGCCACCACGCCCAGCCGGTTTTTTGTAATTTTAATGGCATGAGAATGTGCTTTATAGTTTATTGTATTAGTATGAAGCATTACATTTATTGGTTTTCAGATTTAAACCAAACTGCTTTCATAGGACAAATCTTACTTGGCTATGGTACATATATCTTTTTGCATGTTACCGGACTTGGTTAGTATTTTTCGTCTGTTTTTTTTTTTCTGTGTGTGTGTGTGTGTGTGTGTGTGTGTGTGTGTGTGTGTGTCTATACTCAAAAATAGTATTGGTTTGTAGGGTTTTTTGTTTTGTTTTGTTTTGTTTTGTTTGGGGTACTGGCGATTGAACCCAGGGGTGTTCTACCTCTGGGCTTACATCCCTAGCCCTTGTTAATTTTTTTTTATGTTGAAACAGGGTCTCGCTACTGGGATTACAGGAGTGCACCGCCATACCTGACTTGGTTTTTACTTTTCTTGTGAGGTCTTTGTCACATTTGGTATCTGTGTAATTTCAATTTCATAGAATGAGTCAGAAGATGTTCCTTTTTCTCTGTTTTCCACAATAGTTAGTAAAGGTTAATGTTCATTTTTTTTTTTGTTAAATATTTGGTGAAATTCACCAGCAAAGCCATCTAGGACTGGGAATTTCTTTGTGGAAAGTTTTAAATAGGTGAGATATATGGTATTGAATTATGTCTCAACAAAATTTAAAAATGGACAGATAGATAAATATTTATAAGGAATAATTTGCTGCAGCATATGGTAGAAAGTGGCTAGTAAATAAAACAGGATACGGCAAAGCCTATGAAAGCAAAGGATGTGTGTGTGTGTGTGTGTGTGTGTTACTGGGGATTGAACTCAGGTGTGTGTGGGGGGGGTACTGGGGATTGAACCCAGGGGTGTCCTACCTCCAAGCTACATCCCCAGCCTTCTTTATTTTTTATTTTGAAACAGGTTCTCACTAGGTTGCTTAGAGTCTCACTAAGTTGCTGAGGCTGGTCTCGAACCTGAGATCCTCCTGTCTCAGCCTCCCAAGTACTGGGATTATAGGCGTGTGCCACCATGGCTGACTAGCAAGGGATTTTTAAGTAGTCTTTTTTTTTGTGGTACTGGGAATTGAACTCAGTGGCATTCTACCTCTGAGCTACATCCCCATCCCTTTTTATTATTTTTTTTATTTTGAAAGAGGGTCTCTGTAGGTTGTTGAAAGTCTCACTAAATTGCTGAATCTGGCTTTGAACCTGCTATCCTTTTGTTTCAGTCTCCCAACTACTGGGATTACAGGTGTGCACCACCATGTCTGGGTTTTTTTCTTAGTAGCTTTTTTTTCTGGTACTGGGGATTGAACCCAGGGGCATTCTACCTCCGGACTACACCCCCAGCCCTATTTTTTATTCTTTATTTTGAAACAGGGTCTCACTAAGTAGCTGAGGCTGGCCACGAACCTGCGATCCTCCTGTCTCAACCTCCCAAGTACTGGGATTACAAGCATGCTCCACAATGCCAGGCCCTTAGTAGCTTTAACACATTATATAATAACTAACTTGGGAAACTAATGACGCTTTTTTTTTTTTAATGGAAGTTGAACCCAGAGGCGATCTACCTCCAAACTACACCCCAAGCCCTATTTTATTTTTAATTCTGAAACAGGGTCTCGCTAAGTTGCTGAAACTTGTCTCAAACCTGTGATCCTCCTTTGTTCAGCCTCCCAAGTACTGGGATGACAAGCGTGTGCCACCACACCGAGCTAATGATACCCTTATGCCTTTTCAAAAATAATGACAAAGCTGGGTATGGTGATGCATGCCTGTTATCCCAGTACTTGGGAGGCTGAGACAGGAGGATCACAGATTCGAGGCTAGCCTCAGCAACTTAGTGAGACCTTGTTTCCAAATAAAAAATAAAATAGGACTGGGGGTCTAGCTCAGTGGTAGAATGCCCCTGGGTTGAATCCCCAGTACCAAAATACAACAAAATAATGACAAAATCAAGTTTAATACTTAAATCAAGTTTAATACTTATTAATACCACTCTTTTACCCTCTGTCCCCTAGATCCCATTTTTTAGTAGTTCTTTTGTAGTTTATTCCAACAGTTTAAACACATTTGCCCAGATATTCGTAATCACAGATCACATGATGTAGAATATAATCCTTACAACTCTCCTCTTTCCAAAGGAAACAGCTTTGTTTGGGGTCATATTTGTTAGCTGGTCCTACTAAATAAAGATATTACTTCAGTCTTTTATTGCTATAATTAAAAATTAACATGTTAACTGCTTTCTGTAATAAGTCCTTTCTTTCTTTCTTTAGACGCACTATTTTGTTACCCTTTAGCATTTTACTACGTACACTTCTGTTCACAAAACCTAAAGTTAAATGAAGCAGAACCATTTGAAGTTAATCAGCTACTTCATAGACATTAGCATCACTACTACACTAACAAACACAGAGATTGAGGACACTCATATGCCAGATGGGCACAGAGTAGCACCAGTGAGGAAATCATGGATAGCTAGGCTATGTTCTTGAAATGGCTCTGCTCCCACCCAAAGTCTCTGGGGTGTTTCTGGAGGCATAGGACAGCAGGGAGTGAGGCTTTAATCATGATGTAAATCTTTAGGAAATTTATATATTTTGCGGTTTATTCACAAACTCACTCTCCTTCTTTAGGCCATTCTGAGCCTTCATGCTTTTGAGGTTAGGGGAATCATCTTATTCATGTATGCCACCATAACCACAGTCAATTTTAGAATATTTCATCACATCCCTCAAAACCCACATTGTTTATTTCCTCTCAAGCAGTCACTCCCCATTTTCCCCAAGTCTCCCAGCTCTAGGTAACCAATAATCTACTTTCTGCCTCAGTAAATGACCTATTCTGCCTTTTTTTTTTTTTTTTGCGGTACCGGGGATTGAACGAAGGGGCATTCTACCTCCACGCTACGTCCCCGGCCCTATTTTTTTATACTTTATTTTGAAACTGGGTCTCACGAAGTTGCGGAGGGCCTCACTAAGTAGAGAGGGAGAGAGAGACAGGGAGAGAGAGAGCGAGAGAGCTGAGGCTGGCCGCGAACCAGGATCCTCCGGTCTCCGCCTCCCAAAGTACTGGGATTACAAGCGTGCGCCACCACGCCCGGCCAGTAAATGGCCTATTCTGGACATGTCATACACTCTGGATCATATAATATATATGGTGTTCTGTGACTGGATTATTTATTTCACCTAGCATAAATTTTCACGGTTTAACCATATTTGTATAATGCATCAAAACTTCTTCCCCTTTTTTAATTTTATTTTTTAAAATTTTTTTTCTTTTTGGTAGTGGGGATTGAACCCAGGGGCATTCCACCTCAAAGTTATACCCCCAGCCCTTTTGTTTTGAAACGGTCTTGCTAGATTTCGGAGAGTCTCACTACATTGCTAAGGCTGTCCTTGAATCTGCGATCCTCCAGTCTCAGCCTCCCAGGTACTGGCATTACAGGCATGTACCACCACGCCAAGCTCCCAGCCCCTCCCCCTTTTTATTGTGAAACAGGGTCTCACTAAGTTGCTGAGGCTGGCCTCCAACCTCATGCCTCAGCCTCCCAAGTACTGAGATTACAGGCATGTACCACCAAACCTGGATTACTTCTTCCTTTTTAATTAAGGAATAAGATTTCATTCTGTAGATATACCACATTTTGTTTATCCATTCATCTGTTGATATACATTTGAGTTGTTTCTACTTTGGGCAATTATAAATAATGCTACTAGCCAGGCATAATGGTGCATGCCTGTAATCCCAGTATTTGGGAGGCTGAGACAGGAGGATTGCACGTTTGAGGCCATCCTCAGCAACTTGGCAAGGCCATCTGAAATTTAGTGAGACCCTATTTCAAACTAAATAATAAAATAGGGCTGGGGGTGTAGCTCGGGGGTTATAATGCCTCTGGGTTTAATCCCCAGTACCACAAAAACAAACAAATAAAAATAAATAAATAATGCTCCTATGAAAATTCATGTACAATTTATAAAAACCTTTGGGTGGGCCGGGGCGTGGTGGCGCACACTTGTAATCCCAGTACTTTGGGAGGCGGAGACCGGAGGATCCGGGTTCGTGGCCAGCCTCAGAGCGCATGCGCGCGCGCACGATCGATCGATCGATCGATCGATCGAATCTGTCTCCTCTGTCTCTGTCTCTGTCTCTGTCTCTGTCTCTGTCTCTCTCTCTGTCTGTACTTAGTGAGGCCCTCCGCAACTTCGTGAGACCCGGTTTCAAAAATAAAGCATAAAAAAAATAGGGCCGGGGGCGTAGCGCGGAGGTAGAACGCCCCTGCGTTCAATCCCCGGTACCGCAAAAAAAAAAAAAAAAAAAAACAAACCTTTGGGTGGATGTATGTTTCCAATACTGTGGGTGTATATCTAGAATTGGAATTGTTGAGTAACTACATTTATATTATTGAGTAACTACCAGTTTTCTTTCCTTTCCTTTTCATTTTTGTGGTACTGGGGAATGCACCCGGGGTGCTATACCTCCAAGCCACACCCCCAGCCCTTTTTATTTATATTTTATTTTGAAACAGGGTCTTGCTAAGTTGCTGACGCTGGCCTGCAACCTGCGATCCTCCTCTCTCAGCCTGCCAAGTACTGAGATTACAGACGTGTGTCACCATGCCCGGCTTTTTATACTTTCATTGGTTCATTATAACTATACATAATTGTAAGGTTCCAAGTGATACAAATATACATGCACACAGCACTTGGTGTGTTTCCCTCTGGATCCCACCCTGCTATCCATCCATCCCCATACATATTAGTGAGATTGAGCCGGGCGTGGTGGCGCACGCTTGTCATCCCAGTACTTGGGAGGCTAAGACAGGAGGATCCAGGTTCACGGCCAGCCTCAGCTACTTAGTGAGGCCCTCTGCAACTTCGAGACACCCTGTTTCAAAATAAAGAATAAAAAATAGAGCTGGGGGTGTAGCTCTGAGTTAGAATGCCCCTGGGTTCAATTCCCAGTACTGCAAAAAAAAAGAAAAAAAAGAGATTGATACTGATGTCTTCATATATGGATATAGAATTATATGAACTGTTTATTAGTTTTCTTTTCCCCTCCCAAATCCATCCCCCAATTCCCTCTAGGTGGTCTCTCTCCTCATTTATCTAAAGTCCCCTTTGTTAGCCAGGCGTGGTGTCGCACGCACGCTTGTAAACCCAGTACTTAGGAGGCTGAGAGAGAAGGTTCGCAGGTTCAATGCCAGCCTCAGCAACTTGTGAGGCCCTCTGCAACTTAGTGAGACCCTGTTTCAAAATAATGAATAAAAAATAGGGCTGGGATGGAGTTTAGAGGTAGAATACCTTTGGGTTCAATCCCCAGTACTACACACAAAAATAAAAATAAAAATAAAGTCCCTTTTGTTTTTAATTTTCTCTCTAGCTTCCACATATGACCGTTGACTTTCAGTGAATGGCTGATCTCAGCATAATATTCTCTAGTTCCATCCACTTTCCAGCAAATGACATAATTTTTTCTTCTTTATGGCTGAATAAAATTCCATTATGTGAAGCCATGTGTGGTGGCACACACTTATAATCCCAGTACTTGGGAGGCTGAGACAGGAGGATCATAGGTTCGTGGCCAGCCTCAGCTACTTATTGAGGCCAACTTGCTGAGGCTGGCCTCAAACCTGCTATCCTCCTGTCTCAGCCTCCCAAGTACTGGGATTACAGGCATGTGCCACCACTCCCAACTAAGTGAATATTTTCTTTTTCTTTTTTTATGGTACTGGGAATTGAGCCCTGGGGCATTCTACCTCCGAGCTATACCCCCAGACCTATTTTTTTTTATTTTGAAACAGGGTCTCACTAGGCTGATGAGAGTCTCATGACTTGCTGAGGCTGTCCTTGAGCCTGGGATCATCCTGTCTCAGCCTCCCAAGTTACAGGCGTGTGCCACCATGCCCGGCTGAAGTGAATATTTTCTTCTTTTTGTGGTACTGGGGATTGAACCCAGGGACATTCTACCTCCGAGCTACACCCCCAGTCCTATTTTTTATTCTTTATTATGAAACAGGGTCTCACTAAGTTGTGGAGGGCCTTACTAGGTAGATGAGGTTGGCCCTGAACCTGCGATCCTCCTGTCTGAGCCTCCCAAGTACTAGGATTACAAGTGTGTACCACTATGCCCAGCTTAAGTGAATATTTCTTTTCTCTTTTTGCGGTACTGGGGATGGAACCCAGGGGCATTCTACCTCCGAGCTACACCCCCAGACCTCTTTTTTATTCTTTATTTTGAAACAGGGTCTCACGAAGTTGCGGAGGGCCTCACTAAGTAGCTGAGGCTGGCTGTGAACCCGAATCCTCCGGTCTCAGCCTCCCAAGTACTGGAATTACAAGCATGTGCCACCATGCCCGGCATCATTTAAAAATTTTTTAGTGGTACTGGGGATTGAACCCAGGGATACCTCTGAGCTATACCACAGCCCCTTTTTATTTGTTATTTTGAAACAGGGTATTGATAAATTACTGAGGGTCTCACTAAGTTGCTGAGGCTGTCCTTGAACCTTAGTGGCTGCTCTAAGACTTAGCATGTACATCATAACTCATCAGAATATATACATATATATGTGTGTATGTATACTCACATACATATATAAACACTTAATTCTTCTGAGGTACAGATATATTACACTTAAAATCGGGTGTGGTGGCACATGCCTGTAATCCCAGTACTTTGGAGGCTGAGACAGGAGGATCGCAGGTTCAAGGCCAGCCTCAGAAATTTAGTGAGGCTCTCAGCAACTTAGGGAGACCATGTTCCCAAAAAAATTAAAATAAGGCTGGGGGTGAAGCTTGGAGGTAGAATGCCCCTCAGTCAACCCCCAGTACCAAAAAAGAAAAAAAAGGAAGTGTTACTCCTATCTATAGTTCTATTCCACGTCCCTTCTTGTGATGTTATACATATTACATCTATAAATGTTAAGCCGGGCCGGGCGTGGTGGCGCACGCTTGTAATCCCAGTGCTTTGGGAGGCAGAGACCGGAGGATTCGGGTTCGCGGCCAGCCTCAGCTCGCTCTCTCTCTCTCTCCCTGTCTCTCTCTCTCTCTCTACCTAGTGAGGCCTTCTGCAACTTCGTGAGACCCGGTTTCAAAATAAAGTATAAAAAATAGGGCCAGGGGTGTAGCGCGGAGGTAGAACACCCCTGGGTTCAATCCCCAGTACCGCAAAAAAAAAGATAAAATAAAATATAAATGTTAAGCCAAACAATATATTGGTATAATCATTATTTTATGACTTTTCGATAATTGACTTTTGGTAATGCAGCCACCCAGCATGAAAAACGAACTTAACTTTTTTTTTTTTTTTGGCAGTAGTGGGGATTGAACCCAGGAGCATTCTACCTCTGAGCTACACCCCAGCTCTATTTTTTATTGTTTATTTTGAAACAGGGTCTCACTAAGTTTTGGAGGGCCTCACTAAGTAGCTGAAGCTGGTCTCAAACCCGGATCCTCCAGTCTCGGCCTCCCAAGTACTGGGATTACAAGTGTGCGCCACCATGCCCGGCTTCTAGCTTAACTTTACTTAGAGAATTTCCCGATAAATTCCTGTGTGCTCTAACCTTCAAGTTTTGAATAAACCTCGTGACATTGTGGAAAGACACAAATTGTGTGGGACATGACTTATTGGTCTTAGCACCTTGCAGCTGTTGCTCATGACAGAGACCCTATTCCAAAACAAAAAAATAAAAAGGGCTGGGGATGTAGCTCAGAGGTTGAATGCCCCTGGTTTCAATCCCCAGTACCACACACACACACACACAAAAAAAAAAAAATAGAAAGGGCCGGTGCATAGCTCAGTGATAGAACATCCTCAGGTTCAATTCCCACTACAACACAAGAAAGAGTTCAATGTAATATTCCAGAAATAATCAGTTCATAAGTTTTAAATTGCATGTCATTATTAGTAGTGTGACCAAATTTTACAACATCTGACATCTGGCCACATATGATGTGAATCATTGTTTTGTCCACCATATCCATGTGATATATATAGGATTGCAGGCTAGAGGACATTTAACTCAGTAGCCATTTCAGTTTTTTGTATGCAAAAGATAAGCTGTAAAGTGTTTCTTTTAAGTTAAAAGATGAAAGTTCTCAATAGAGAAAGGAAAAAATCATATGCCGAGGTTCCTAAAATCTGCATTAAGAATGATTCTTCAAGCCAGGCATGGTGGCGCATGCTTGTAATCCCAGTACTTGGGAAGCTGAGACCGGAGGATCCAGGTTCGTGGGCAGCCTCAGCTACTTAGTGAGGCCCTCTGCAACTTCGTGAGACCCGGTTTCAAAATAAAGCATAAAAAATAGGGCCGGGGGTGTAGCTCGAAGGTAGAGTGCCCCTGG
>PVJS01060632.1:0-11202 GCA_004027185.1 Glis glis | reverse complement strand
TAGGTATATTACTGTATGCACAGTTGGTTTCTGTTCAGAAAATGCAATATACACTTACCTATTAAGGTCAGAAGTTATTAAAATACACCAGAGTTTAGACTGCCAATAGGTTGAAGAAACATTTTTTTCTTTACTTTTGGTTTTATATTTACCCATCTATATTGCCAACCAATATATTATAATCCCTTAATTTGATTTAACAAATATTTATTGACCAATGATTATGCCTCAGGTACTCTGCTACACACTGTAATTAAAAAATGAGTAAGATATGGTTTGGCCCTCAGAAAGCTCAAAATCTATTGTGGGTTTTTTGGGTTGGAGGGCAGAAGAAAATAAGAAAAGTTCATAAATCACTACAGCGCAGGGTATGGGTGCCTTAAAATAGACAAAATATTATGCATGTATAAATGAGTGATTCCAAGTACCTGAGACTAGGAAACACTGGGTTTAGAAAGCAGTCTTTGAGATAAGACATACCTTGAAGGATTTTGAAAAGGAAAAAAACTGAAATTGGGACAAAATCTCTATAGGTAGTGGGTACACAGAGAAAAAGAAAAGTATCTTGGTCTTCTTTCCCTGGAATGTAGCTTCTGTTTATGGAGGAAATGGAGAGAAGGCTTTGGAAGGCAAGTTAGAATAAAAAGATTAGCCTGGGTTTCTTTAAAAATATAAAAATGGATAAATGGATCACTATGAAACTCACTATTATGCACAATTACAATGTACCAATAATTATTGAAATATGTAAAATGCTACTTTCAAAAAGTAAACTTTCAGATGATAAAAAAAATAACACGCTAAAAAATGAATCCCTCACCCTAGACCCACTACCCAAAGATGACCATTCTGCCATGTCTTGTGCATCCTTGCAGACATTTATATATATATGCAAATACCTATATAGACATGTACATCTTTTCTATTTCACAAATGTGGAGATATTACATACAATGTTCTGTGTCCTGATTTTTTCTTAGCATTTCTAATAACTATTTTCCTATCACCATCTATCTGCCTTACTCTCTTTATAAACTAAATAGCAGTACTCTGCGGCTGTGTCATACCTTATTTGACCAGATCCCTATTGATGGACATTTAGATTGCTTCCAGTCATTTGCTTTTACAAATGAACATGCATCTGCTCAAATGCTCATCTATAGCAGCATTTTTCAACCTTGGCACAACTGACATTTCTGGTCAGATAATTCCTTGTTGTCCTATACATTGTAGGATGTTTGACAACATATATGGCCTCTATCCACTAGATTCCAGTAAGAGCAGTAAGAGGTCCCCAAGTTGTGATAATCAAAAATATCTCCAGACATTGCCAATGCCTCTTTGGGAGCAAAATTGCCCCAAGTTGATAACTACTGATTGTTGGGACAGATTTCTTTTCTTTTTTTTTTTTTTTTTGCGGTACCGGGGATTGAACCCAGGGGCATTCTACCTCCGCGCTACACCCCAGGCCCTATTTTTTTTATACTTTATTTTGAAACCAGGTCTCACAAAGTTGCGGAGGGCCTCACTAAGTAGAGAGAGAGAGAGACAGAGACAGGGAGAGAGAGAGAGAGAGAGAGAGCGCTGAGGCTGGCCACGAACCTGGATCCTCCGATCTCTGCCTCCCAAAGTACTGGGATTACAAGCGTGCGCCACCATGCCCAGCTGTTGGGACAGATTTCTAGTAATAGCTTCAAACTATCTGATCTGTTTATTTTCCAAAGCGTTTTATTATCAAAACTTAATATTTGCCACTCATTTTATTTTTATTTTTTATTTTTGTTTTTTTTTGCAGTACTAGGGATTGAACCCAGGGGCATTCAACCTCCGAGCTACACCCCCAGCCCTATTTTTTATTCTTTATTTTGAAACAGGGTCTCACTAAGTTGTGGAGTGCCTCACTAAGTAGCTGAGGCTGGCCGCGAACCATTTATCCTCCAGTCTCAGCCTCCCAAGTACTGGGATTACAAGTGTGCGCCACCACGCCCGGCTTTTGCCACTCATTTTAATCTACATTTACTCATGAATATAACTGAAGATTGTTTCCTATGTTTATAAGCCTTTTGTGTTTTTACTTTAGTGAATTGCTTCTTTTGTATTGAATAATTTTGTTTTGAGTCATAAGAAAGCAAGTTATCAACATTTTATCTGCCATATACATTGCAAAATGGATCCTAGCTTTTCCCTTTTCATTATATTTTTGTGCAGAATTTAAATATTTATATAGTGACATTTATCAGTATTTTCTACTAAGGTTTCTAGATTTTGTGTCTTCGGCTCTTTTATATCTCAAAATCCCCGACTCTCCTGCTTCTCTGTGGCCCATATTTACAATCCAATACTTTTACAGTTTCACTCATATTATCCTCCAATCTATTACCTTCATAGAATTTCAGTATAAAGAACAAGATATGGATTTATCTTTACTCCTTTTTTCTCTCTAAATGGATAGTCATTTTAACATAATTTTCCGTTTATTATTGTGTCTGTATGTATGTGTACAGGGTACTGGGGAATAAACACAAGGCATACTACCTCTCAGTTATACCCCTAGCCCTTCCTTAGTTTTTATTTTGAGACATGGTCTCACTAAATTGCCCAGGTTGGCCTTAAACTTGCTATCCTCCTATCCCAGTACTGGGATTACAGGCATGAGCCACTGTGCCTTACTCCCTCTATTTTTATATAGTCTTTAAAATGTGTATGTTAGTGTTTGAATCTATTTCTTGAAAATTTTATTTTTGATCTTCCTATTTTGCACCTTAATTATAGTAGCTTAAAACATATAAAGTTAATTTTTATTACTTCTTTCTTAATTTTCCTAGCTATTCTTACATGTTTATTTTCATATTTTATATATATTGGGAATTATTATGCCTAGTCCAAAGTTCCCTTGACATTTTAATCGGGATCACATTAAATTTTAATATCTTTCCAATATGGTATTTATATCCAAGTACAAGGTATTTCTTTCCATCTATTCATGTACCACAAGAGAGTAAAACTTTTCTTCATATAGTTCGTATAAATTCTTAAGTATACTGCTAGGTTTTAGCTGCTTTCATGTATGGAATCTGTGGTTATATTTTCTATATATTTATAAATATTTACTCATATAATTCTAATAATTTTGACTTGGTATTATTGAATTCTTCGTGTATATATAATCATGTTATGTGCAAACGATCATTGTGCCTCTTCTTTTTCATTTTTAATATCTTACCTCTCTCACCTAATTGCATTAATAGGCACATCTGCAAGTAAGTCAAATAAAAGTGATGATATTGCCTTGTTTGCAACTTCAATGAGAATACTTAGAGTTTCACAATTAACTGTGATGATGGTTTTCATACTGATAATTTATTAATATATATTATCATACAAGGAATTATTTTACTCTTCCACCAACTTTAATTAGAAGTCCAAAAATGGGCTGTAATAGACTAATCATGATGGACTACATGATTATAAAATAAAATACCAACTAGTACACTGTTGAGCAGAAATGACAATAGTGAGAAATTTTGTCCTGTTCTTAATTTTCAAGGTGAATTCACCTAACAGTTCACCATTGATTATGATAATTACAACATGTTATTTTGTATACATATTGTATCAGTCTCTTCCATTCCAAGTTTGTTAAGAACTGCATTTTTGGTTTGTTTTGTTTATGTCATGATCAGGCACTGGCTTTCATTATGTGCTTTAACTGTATTTATTGAGATGATGATATAATTTTGTTTTTTTCCATTAGTGTGATGACTTGCGCTATTTTTTCTAACATTCAGCCAACCTTAGACTACTGTGAAAATGAACTTGCTATAATTTCTCACATATATTTTAAATATATATATTATATATATTCTTATATATTCTAGGTATAATTTGGTATGATCTATGTTCATAAGAAATTTCCCTTAATCTTTAATCTTTCCTACTGTCTTTATCTCATTTTTTGGAATCAAGATTTTCCTTATAAAATGAAGTTGGGAATATAGGCTTCTATATCTTTGGGAGAATTTATATGAATTATCCGTTCCTTCAGTGTGTGGTAGAATTGTCCTATAGTCTCAGTGATTTTCTTAAGATTAGGTTTAAAAAAAACTACAGATTTAATTTCTCTAATGAATCTTAGTCAGGTTTTCTATTTCTTCTGTAGTTAAGTCTAGGCAAGTTATGTTCTTCTTTTAAAAAGTATGCATTTTATCTAAATTCGCACTTACATTGGTATAAAGTTTGCTTTAAATATTTTCATATTTATTACTTTATGTCTTACCATATCCCCCTAATTTCTCATATTGTTCATTTGTGTTTTTCTCCCCCTTCCTCACTTGCTTGCTTGCTTCCCAATACATATTGCCAGAAGTTTTTCTGTTTGGCCGGGAATGGTGGCGCACGCTTGTAATCCCAGTACTTGGGAGGTGGAGAGGAGACCAGACGGGTTCGTGGCCAGCCTCAGCTAATTAGCGAGGCCCTCCGCAACTTCGTGAGACCCAGTTTCAAAATAAAGGATAAAAAATAGGGCCGGGGGCGTCTCACCCTTCCAAGTACTGGGATTATAAGCAGGCGCCACCACGCCCAGCTTCAATTTTTAATATAAGTCCATTTATATTATTGTGATTATTTATACATTCCAACATTTTACTTGGTGTTTTCTATATACCATTCTTTTCCTACAATTAATTTCTTCCCCTTCAAATAATTTAGAGGCAGAGGGACTAAGTTACTTACTTTTCAAATTTCCTACTCTTTCTAGTTTTTGTGTTCTGCAGTTTTGCTATTCTGTGCTTAGGTGATGGTTTCTTTTTCCTGCATTTTATAAAATAATAATAATAATAATAATTATAATAAGTTATTCATCCTGGCGTTTTGATCTTCATTAACTCAAGAAAATTCAGCTTTTATCTCTTTGAATATCATCTCTCTCTCAATCTCACTTCTTCACTTTTGGAATTCCAATTAGAATATGATATATCCTATCATTCTACCCTCCATGATTTCTATATCTTCTTTTTTCTCTCTGTACCCATTCTGACAATATCCTCGGATTTTCCTTCCAGTTTATTAATTCCTTCTTTATGCTTAATCTTCTGTTGAATCCATCCACTGAGCTTTTCATTTCTAAAAAATACATTTGGTTCTTCTGCAAATAGACATCATTTTTATTGTACCTTTGCCTTCATTTGTGTTTCTGAATCTTCTTTTACATATTTACTTTAAATATAAATATCTAATATTTGATAATTTCAGTATCAGAGGTTTTATATATTGTAGTACTGGGGATCAAACCCAGGAAATGGGGCTCTACCACTGAGATACATCCCCAGCCCTTTTTTTTAAGACAGGGTCTCAATAAGTTGCTTAGTCTGGCCTTGAACTTCCAAATCTTCTGCCTCAACCTCCTACCTCTTCAGTAACTGGAATTACAGGCATGTGCCACTGTACTCTGCTAATATGAGAAGTTCTTAAAGGTTTTAATTGTGCTGTTTTGCTGTTTCTGCTGACTTGCACTCAAGTGGCTTTGTTTCAATATAGATTTATGACTTTAAATTTTGAGTTTATGTTCAGAGAGGGGGTTATGTGTGGGAATTCTTCAAGACCTGGGTTAAAATAATACCCTCCAGACCTGGGAGTGAAACCAATATGGAATTGCTTTAAGTTAATTTCTCTCCTCAAAGTTCCCAGGACCATACAAGCATTGCAGATTTGAACTCCATACTTACACAAGGGCAGACTTCTGTTTTCTCTGAAACTTTTGCTTAAGAATTGATTGAGCCAAGCATGGTGGCGCATGCTTGTAATTCCAGTACTTTGGGAGACAGAGACCGGAGGATCCGGGTTCGCGGCCAGCCTCAGCTCTCTCTCCCTTTTTCCCTTTCTCATTCTCTCTCTCTCTCTCTCTCTCTCTCTCTCTCTCCCTCTCTCTACTTAGTGAGGCCCTCTGCAACTTCGTGAGACCCAGTTTCAAAATAAAGTATAAAAAAATAGGGCCGGGGGTGTAGCTTGGAGGTAAAACGCCCCTGGGTTCAATCCCCTGTACCGCAAAAAAAAAAAAAAAGAATTGATTGAAATGAATGAGTATGAATAATCATTCTGAAAAGCAGTTATTGGGCAATTTTCAAATTCATCCTGGATTCATCCTGGATTGATCAGTGAATTTTGAGTAACATGTTCACTATCAAATCTCACACGTCATTACATATACTTGTGAATCTATTATATATTTATAAAGACTATTATCTCATTGCATAATTACATATACATATACCCTATCATCTTTATGGCATATGTATAAAATGAATCTTAGATACTTAGCCTTATGCTTTGTTATTTGCAAAGATACTGTGTTTATTTTAGTCTTATATCATGAACAACTTAAAGTAGGATTAAAAGAAAAAACTTGGTGTAAAAAAATAGAATGGAGGTAGAGGAAACGTGGAAGAGGAGGGAGGGAGGGAGAGAGAGAGAAAGAAAGCATTTTGTTTCTTCTCTGACCCAATTTGGACTCCAAACTTAAAATTGTTATCTATTTCAGGACATATACAGACTGGCCCAACGAAGGCAAAGGCCACTGCTGATATGTTATTTGGGTCCAGGAGCATGCAATCTATTTACTAGCCCTAAGGGCACAACAAGATCCAGGGATGATTTCTAATATGGGATGGCAGGTGGGGGCATTGACCCCATTATTGTCCATAAGAAACACCTAGATGTCAAAATGTTTTCCTGATTCGTGAAGGACATGCTCAAAATTCCTGAAGGAAACAATTTCCCATTATGCAAATATCATTACTGTGTGAGATGCAATTACATATGAATAATTAGATTTATGGTGAAACCTCTTGGTTGGAAGAGCAAATTAAGTGTTAAGCCTTAAGATTATTCAAATTTTTTTCATAAGAAAAATAACATTAAGATATTATATTTTTCAAACTTTTAAAAGCTCAACATACACCTACTAAAACCTGGAAAACATTATTACAGCTTTAGTTAAATTTGGATCTCGCTTTTGAAATACCATGGCTAAAATGATATCAGGTACAGAAAGCTATTTGATATCTGGTCACAGATATGCCAAAATTTGTGGGTACTTTGATTCAAGCAGGCAGACATATAATGAGAAGAACTGATTACTATTAGCACTTTTCAGGGTTGAAGAAAGAAAGGTAAGTAATAAGCAAATTAATAATGAATAAAATAATACCTAGCATTTTTATGAACTATTAACCAGATAGAGAAAATAAGAAAAATAGCCATCCAGTACCCCATTAGGCAGATAGCCTCATTGTCTAAATAGGGGAAGCAGAAGTACAGAGAAGGTAAGTGAATTGTGAAGCTATGAGACAGAGATTATAGAATCGCCCCACAATTTTGGAGAGAAGCAATTTGCAAGAACACAGCTAATGTCTTTACAATGGTACCTTCCACTGTCTCTAAACTGGAATGTTGAAATATCTTATCTAGGAAAGGTAATGCCTAATGACATTTAGAAAAAAATGACGTTCTCAAACCTTCAACCATAAAATGTCATTTTCTCTTAGAGTAAATGCATACAAAGCATTGAGCATCATGTCTGGCCTAGAGTAGGGTATGCACTAAGTGGCCTTTGTGGTGGTTGTCATTTGTAACATCTGCTGATTTAGTTTCCTACTCTCTTCACTTGGGGAAAATCACTTTTTCCTCTTGCCAGTGAGTACTTCTCTTTAAAACTTTGTTTCTTATAAAAAAGAAGGCAACAAAGCTAAATGAAATTAATAAAATGCCTTAGTCACCATGAAGAGGTAGACTTAACCTCACAGTATTAATGGTCTTTCAGTATGCATAGTAGAACTCTTGGCTGTCAGCTTTTCAAGGGCCCACAGTGGGAGACAGACTTAACTAGACCAATATTTTTTGTCTTTTCCATTATTTTTTCCTTTTTGATTGGTACATTATTATATATAATAATGAGATTCATTGTTACATATTTGTACATGCACATACATAATTTGTTCAACTTCATTCCCCAGTACCTCCTCTTTCCCTCCTCTCCTCTTCCCCCCTTCCCCATCCACTTCCTCTACTCTACTGGTCTCCCTTCTATTTTCATGATATTCCTCTCCCTTTCCTTTTTTTCTCTCTAGCTCCACATATGAGAGAAAACATATGACCCTTGACTTTCTGAGTATAGCTTATTTTGTTTAACATAATACTCTCCAGTTCCATCTATTTTCCTACAAATAACATAATTTTGTTCTTCTTTATGGCTCAATAAAACTCCATTGTGTAAATTTTGACTGCTTCTTTTTTTTACAGTACTGGGGATTGAACCCAGGGCATTGCACATGCTAGGCAAGTGCTATAACACTGAATTATATCTCCAGCCCCCCATGCCAATATTTCTGAAGTTTAATTGTCCACCAGTGAATTAGAAGAAAACAAAGTGGCTAGAACCATACATGAATCAAGCCACACTAAACCCTCCAGCTCTGAAGAAGAGTACTTTGGAAATATCTTAGTTGATAGATATATGAAATAGTTCTTGATCTGCTGTTGTTATGAGGGCCGCAGACACAGGAAGCAACAGAAACATAGTATACATTCACCTTTCATAGTCTGGTAACTCTGTGGGTAAACTCTCTAGAAGGTGGTAGTATTTACTTTCCGAAAAGACTAATCATGCGGTAAGCAAATTATAGATGTACAGTAAGCACTTGCTGAATTCATTCATTCACTTTTCCAGCAAATATTTATTTAGCACCTTTTCTTGGCCAGGCTCCATGCTGCAAGCTGTAGATAAAATACTGGATATAAGGCTGACAAGATTGCTACTACTCCTATATTCCAGCAAGGAGGAGATCAGACAATAAACAAGTAAACACATTAGGTAATCTCAGTTAATGATGTGTTCCATGGAAAAATGAAACAAAATAATGGGATTGAGAGTTCTTGCAAGGATGGGGGGAGCTATTTTATATAAGTTGGTCAGGGAAAAACTTTGAGATGAAATGACAATTGAGCTGAGACTAGGAAGAATATTATCCATGGTAAGAAGAGTTAAGTTATGCTAATAGCACCAGTCGCTGGCAACAGGACATGGCTGGCAGCACAACAAATACCATTTCACAGGGTGGATGGGGATGTGTGATCAGATCCAGCTACTCAGACAAATCTGAAAGGCAAATTCAGATCTTTGGTCAAACACGACGTAAAAAATCAGCCAAGGGCTCAGGATCCAGAAGGTCAACTTCAATGCACAAACGTGATCTGACTCAAGGCAGCAGTTTGACCTCTGTGCTGCTTTTCTTCTTTTTTTCTGAGCCTATAGATCTGCAAGTGGAGGGTCACTGTAAGTAGAAGGATGGATGAGAGACCTCCAGATTGCTAGGATTTTTACTATAGGTCAAAGAGACGAGAATTCTCAGGATGTTTTTGAAAATTCCCACTCTCTCCTCTGTCTCATCCCAAAATCATTTTATTTTCTGCTACTGTAGAGCAATGCCCTTTCAATCATTTTTTCAATACAAGGGAGTCATAATATGAAGTTATATCATTCTAACCCATGCCTCCTTTTGTAAAACAAAGTTTGAAAAACGGGTGACTTTTAGAGAGCCAAGTCATAAATGCACAAGTTCAAAAAGTGCAATTGCTGAGCTTTCAGATTTCTTTTTGTTTCTCCCATTCTACTATTTGGTGTTGCTATGGGAATGCAATGCAAAGTGGCACTCAGAGCTCAATTCCATGAAATCAATGTAAATTCCAGGTGTGGATATAACAGTATGTAGTCTGTAGTTTTTCTTGCAAAACTATAATTAGATCCTTGAAGGGAGGAGGGAGAAGATGGTATGTGAAGAGTAGGAGTGAAATGGGGGAGAGGAGGAGTTTTAAGAGGAATGAGAGAGAAGATAAGGAGATATTATCATTATAGTTTTGATTCACATATGGCAACTAGCCAGCACTCAAATTTCTAAGCAAATGGATAGCTATTCCTCCGATCTTTTACCATATTCTCCTGAGTGTTACATTTTAAGAAAGACCCCCTCAAATGTGAAGGATCCACACCTACCCATTCAAGGTTGCCAGGATACTATGCTTCACAGTAGGAAAGAGCATATCATATAATCAGAGGATTTGGGTTCAAGTTTTGGTTCTGTCATATACTAGGTGTATAATACTTGGCAAATCAGTTAACCTATCTGTATTTGCCTTTTCCCTCATCTTAAAAAAATCTGGGCATGGTGGCCCATGCCTGTAATCCCAGGACTTTGGGAGGCTGAGACAGGAGGATCACAGGTTCGAGGACAGCCTCAGCAATGTGGCAAGACTCTCAGCAACCTAGTGAGAGCCTGTTTCAAAATAAAATAATAATAAAAAAGGGCTGGGGTGTAGCTTGGAGGTAAGATGCCCCTGGGTTCAATTCTCAGTACCACCGAAAAAGGATAATCATTTGTGGATGATTATTCTAAACAACACCGTACGTGCATTTCCTTTCTTTTTGTTCTCTAGTAGATTACCCTAGCCTTATAAACGACTTCTCTTCTCAAATAACATTTACATTCTTAAGTCCATCAGGAATTAAACCTTTCCACTAACTTAATAACCAATCGTGTATTTATTAAGTGGTACAGGTACTCTGCTGGATAAAAAAATAAGTGTACTTCCTATAGAAACTGTATGGATAAAGATATTTAATAACAAGAAGAGGAAATTTAAGGTACAGAATAATTAAATGTAAAGTATTATGGTACAGAGCTTAAGTATCATATGAATTTCAAGGACAGGATGGTGGGTTTAAAATGAAGTATTTAGAGAAAGCTCCATCAAGATAGTGTCATATAAAGGAATGATGAACGAAGGGTTTGAGAAAAGAGTGAGGACAGAAGGAAGCTTTCTGGTTAAGGAGAACAATACAAGCAAAGGACAGGCATAATACAGGCTTTCCCAAAAATTTAGCAAGCCAGAGTGAGTAAAATCTCAAGGCAGATGAGTAGCGCCCTTTGTTGTGGATAGTCACAGCTGCACCCATACATGTGGTCAGCAGTGTTCATGGGGCATGATCCCTAGTTGGTATACTCAAATGTCAGAGAAAACTTCAGTAATCGGGCACTAAGTCAAACAAGCCCACATTATACTGGAAAGGGGGCCAATCTTTCTGGCGGCCCTTTAAAAAAGAGTCTATTCCAAAAACGTGTTCCAACTATCATTTCTTTCAGTGCAAATCAA
>PVJS01060631.1:0-11202 GCA_004027185.1 Glis glis | reverse complement strand
CACTGGGGATTGAACCCAGGGGCATTCTACCTCCAAGCTACACCCCCAGTCCTATTTTTTATTCTTTTTTTTTTTTTTTTGAAACAGGGTCTCACTAAGTTGTAGAGGGCCTCACTAAGTAGCTGAGGCTAACTGCAAACCCGGATCCTCTGGTCTCAGTCTCCCAAGTACTGGGATTACAAGTGTGCACCACCATGCCTGGCTTCAAAAAAATTTTTTTTATTCTTTTATTTTCAAACTGTTGCAGAGGGCCTCACAAGTTGCTGAGGCTGGCCATGAACCTGTCTCAGCCTGTCTGTCTCAGCCTCCCAAGTACTGGGATTACAAGTGTGCACAACCAAGCCCAGCTCTATTTTTGTTTTTGAAACAGGGTCTTGTTAGGTTTCTTAGAGTCTCGCTAAGTTATTAAGGCTGTCCTCAAACCTGCGATCTTCCTATCTCAGCCTCCCAAGTACTGGGATTACAGGTGTGCGCCACCATGCCCGGCTGCATATGACTTCATTTAGCATTTTGTGATTTATACATATTGTTGTGTGTATCCCGACTCCCTTGCTCTGTGTGTGTGTGTGTGTGTGTGTGTGTGTGTGTTACTGGGGATTGAACACAGGGACATTCTACCTCCAAGCTACACCCCCCGGCCCTATTTTTTTATTATTTATTTTGAAACAGGGTCTAAGTTGCTGAGGGTCTTGTTAAGTTGCTGAGGCTGGCTTTGAACCTGCAATGCTCCTGTCTCAGCCTCCCAAATACTGGGATTACAGGTGTGCACTACCACACCTGGCTCCTGATTCCCTTTTAAGACTATCCATGGAGTCTGCTTCTCTCGGATTTCCCTAACAACTGTTATATTTGAGACCATCCCCCTCCTGGGCATGAATTTTGCTGTGGGATGAACTTGCTGAGTTTCATAAGTCACTAGATCCTAAAGACCAAGCAGGTGGCTTTAGCCAATTAGTTGTTTTCATTCTAGACAATGATGATGATGTCGTTGGAATCCCTTTGAAATCAGGACAAAAGGTGCTTCTTCTAGGACAAATGTTGAGACTGCCTAGCATTCTATGCCAAGACACCACCCATACTTCTTTCATCCTCATTAGGACTTGGTTCTATGGCCAAGGAAAAGGAAGGAAGCAAACACTTATTAAACACCAAATGTTTGTAAGCACTTGGTTATCAATGACCGCATTTCCTCTTTCTGGGAATTCTTTGAGATAGATGTTACTGTCCCCTTGATGACCACACTCAGCTTCTTCCTAGAATGGGATCTGAACTTGGGTTTGGAGAGTTTCATACCATGAACTGTCACTGGCAGCAGCCAAGACCTGGGCCACTGTGTCCATCTGAGCTCACTCATGTGTATCTCCAGGTAGTGGTTAGGCCTCACAATTACATCCTCAGCTGGATTGCTGCAAGGCCCGTGGGACTCAGAGCTGATAGATTTCCTTCCTCAACAAAAGCTGACCAGAGTTGCTGACCAATCTCCATTTGCCAGAAATGTTCTTTCTCCTTAGCCAGGCAGCTTTGGCCTTTAGAAAAGGTCAGCAGATTTTTGTTATGACCCTTGGAAGTCACTGTTTTGTCACAGTTGTGTTTATAATTGAGATGGTTTCTAGACTCTGGGAAGCTTTACAAGGGATGATGCCAGCAAAGAGGCATTAAGTTCTCTAATAGGCTTATGCCCTGATAATCATATTAGCAGCGCTGTCTCAGGCTCAGTGCTGCAGTTATGGGCCTCTCCTCTTGAACATAATTTTGCAGTTTGATGATAATTAAGAGTACAATTTTGCATTTCTCCTTAATAAGAGTTCCATTTCCAAAACAATGTAATTGAGACAGCTGTTCATGCCCCTTCAGATGGCTAACTTTATATTCTACCACAATGTCATATACAAACTGGTCTTTAAAAGCCTGGGAATTTTGAGCTCTTCTAGCATCAGGACTGTGGGATATGAAGTAAGTCCCCTGGGAATCATGACATTTGTCTCTAGTATCTGCATCTGATAGTGAGGGTTCATGTTTTTCTGCTGTTGCAAAGTCACAGTAATCTTGGAAGAAAGTGTCTGCTTTAGGAGCTGTGTGTTTTTGTGTGCGTGCGCGCACGTGTGTGTGTGTGTGTGTGTGTGTGTGCGCGCGTGCACAAGCGTACGTTACTGGGGATTGAACCCAGGGGAACTCTACCTCTGAGCTACACTCCCACCCCTATTTTTTTATTTATTTTGAAACAGGATCTCACTAAATTGTTGAGGCTATCCTCAAACCTACCATCCTCCTGTCTCAGCCTCCCAAATGCTGGGATTATACAGGCTTGCACCACTACAACCAGTTAGCTGAGCTGGGTGGGGTTTTTTTGGTACTGGGGATTGAACCTAGGGGTATTCTACTTCTGAGCTATACCTCCAGCCCTATTTTATTTTTCATTTGAAACAGGGTCTCGCTAAATTTTAGAGGACCTCTCTAAGTTGCTGAGGATAATTCTCTTGTCTTAGCCTAAGTACTAGGATTACAGGCATGTGCCACCATGCCTGGCAATAATTAATATTTCATCCATTGACAGAGGTGATTGTTGTTTTCATAGTCCCACCTGGGACTGATTAACAGGCTAGCAACACATTGTCATCCTTCTAGAAAATCCAAGTTCACAGCATGTACAAGGTTTGGGGATTTGTGCTGCTGATGCTATCTGTGTGTGCCTGATCCTTAGACATGCTGGGACCTTTGCTAAGCCTGGACCTCCTGGCCCAGGATTGAGGCACCAAGCAGGCCATGGGGTTACAGGGCTTGCCACTGGGGAAGGTGGCCTTCATCCTGAACCCTGCCCCAAGGGTTGCAGGAGCTGGCTCCATTAAACCAAGGAGCTAGAAGCCTGCTTTGGGCTTGACGATGCTCGAGTTCTGGGGCAGTAGCCCTTTGGGACTTGGACCTGAATGGTGGTTTGGTGGGTGCTCCCAGTAGAGACAATAAAGAACAAAGGAGGCAGGGGTGGCCCAGGGCTTTGGCTCTGTAGGTATGCAGGTGCCCTAGGCTGGCCAGGTGCCGTGAGATAAACCTCAGTGCTTGAAAGCTAAGAAGAAGAGGCATCCAGGTCTGTTTGCTCAAAAGCCTGCAGTCGGCTAAGCAAAAATATCAGGTGGAGCCGGGCATGGTGGCGCACACCTGTAATCTCAGCACTTGGGAAGCGGAGACAGGAGGATTGCAGGTTTGAGACCAGTCTCAGCAATTCAGCAAGACTCAGAGACCTAGCAAGACCCTGTTTCAAAACAAAAAATTAAAAAGATCTGAGGGTATAGCTTGGAGGTAGAATGCCCCTGGGTTCAATCCCCAGTACCACAAAAAAAAAAAAAAAAAAAAGGTGGGTGCTAGCTCCCAAGGGGACACAGGAAACTTGCTGAAGATCAGCTTTGGTTTCTTCATCAGAAAAGTAGGTGACATGGGGAATCCAAAAATAAGAGGCCCTGGACAAAAAGACATTAATTGTGTAGCCCAAGCTGCAGGTTCCCCTGGAAGAGCACAAAAATGTGACCAAGAGGGGCCAGGGCTTTAGGAGCAACAGCAGGCTAAGATGCAGGAGCTCCCAGAGAGATATCTATGACCTAGGACCTTTCTGTAGACCATGCCACCCCGTCAGATCAATAGTCTTTGCGGCCACAAAGGGATGGACATATTTGCAAATGTTCTTCTTAGGGTAAGTGAGCCATCTGGGCGCCTTCCATCCCACCTTCTCCAGGAAGCCTCCCAGACTTTTCCAACCCTGCCTAATTGTTCCCTTTTCTGATCTCAGACCTCTTATTGTCTGCACCTTACAATTTAGCACTTAATCAGACACAGCTGTGCAATTCCTCTCTAATTGTTTTGGATGTGTTTGTCCTGTCTCCGGGGCAAATTGTAACTTCCTCTGGAGCAGGGACTCACAGTCTTCTTTGGAGGGCTACTGGGAGAGATGTGGGTGTATCTGAGGCCATGCGTGGGTGCTGAACTAGGGAAATTACTTGTTTTTGTACAAGGCTTCACAGTGTAGAAGTTGTTTATACGTAAGTTATCCCTTCTACTCCTTCAATAGGCCTGATAGGTAGGCATGTTTTAGCATCCCCATTTTACAGACAGTGAGACTGAGACTAAGAGGTCAGCAAGCTGTCAGAGGAAGAGAGGTGTGTAGCAGAGGTAGGATGAACCTGCGATTCCTGATTCACAGCCACACAGGAGCTGCAGGGGCTTGTTTGGTGACAGTAAATCCCCTAGTAGAGAAGGGGGAGAAAGGTGGGAGGCTTTCACATGCCTTGCTCTGATGGAATTCTTGGAAGGAAAGGAAGGTGAGGGGTATGGACCTGGTTTGTAGAGCTTCTGGATTAGGCTTCATAAAGAGACACCTGAGGCAAAATCCAGTGTGCCGCTCATTTTTATTCTCTTCATTCTCTATGGATCCTCTATCCCTCCATCATGCCACCGTGCTCTGCTTCTCCTGGCACCTCTTACTCCTCTACTCGTCTGCTGCCCCCAAATCCTTCCGCATGGTCCTCTGGAACTACAGACTTCAACAAGCAAACTGAATCAAAGCCTGGTTCATTAATCTGTGTATCCGTCCATCTGTCCATTGTCTGTCTGTCCTTCCTTCATCGACCTCTGCTCAGAATTAAAATCCCACCTTCTTTGTTTTCCCTGAAGTGCTGGGAAATGAGCTAGCTGACTTTCAGCCCTGTATCCCCCACGGCCCAGAAGTAGGAGTGGCTCCTCTACTGATCACCTCTTCTCCACCCCTGTTCCTTTGAGGATTGCCACCCGCAGTATTTCCTCTCCCTTTCTTGGTGCTTCCCATCTTCTGATCTCCTACTTTCTTCCTCTTCATTGCTCTCTTAGAGCTTTAGCTCCTGGCTCAGTGACCGTCACACCATGTCCCCAATTCCTGCCCATATCTTGGGGAGCTTCATTAACACCAGTGACCCATCCAGTACCTGCCTCTTCATCTCTTCACCTCATATTCTCCAATGACTTTCTCCTCTGCTGCCTGTCACATCTGGGCTTTGCTGTGACCCTACCCTTCACCTCCTGAGACTTCTACTTAGGCATCAGATCTCTGGCCCAACCTCCCGTCTCTCACACAACCAGGACTTGACCCCTGTGACTGCTCCAGCACACTGACTTCCGTCCTCTCTCTCTGATTGGGCATCATGTCAACCTCACTTCAGTCAAGGCTCTCGATTCTTCTGCCCCACTGCTCTCGCAGTTCCCTCTCCTGAGCCCAGGCCAGAGGAACCTGCACAGGAGGGCCAGCAACCTCAAGGACTAGGCCATGCTGCCTTGCCACTGGGCTGTTTCTCTGGTCACCCCCCCCCCCAGCCTTCTGCAGTGACTGGCTCACACTTTGTCCACTCTTTCAACCTCACACTGATCCTTGCCTCCTGTGTCACAGAGTAGAAGTCATGAGGTAGAAAGACCAACTGCTCCTGCTCCCATCAAACCTGCTTGGCTCAGTCCTCCTGCACCCTCCTTCCTCTGTTACACAGAAAAGGTGGCTCCCATGCCTGTAATCCCAGTACTTGGGAGGCTGAGACAGGAGGATCACAGGTTTGAGGCCAGCTTCAGCAATTTAGGGAGACCCTGTTTCAAAATAAAAAAATAAAAGGGGGACATGGAGGCACATACTTGTAATCCCATTACTTGGGAGACTGAGACAGGAGGATCAAAGGTTCACGGCCAGTCTTAGCAACTTAGTGAGGCCCTCTGCAACTTAGTAAGACCCTGTCAAAATAAAAAATAAAATAGGGCTGGGAGTATAGCTCAGAGGTAGAATGCCCCTGGGTTCAATCTCTAGTACCACAAAAATATAAACAAACGGCTGGGGGTGTAGCTTGGCAGTAGAATGCCTCTGGGTTTAATCCTCATACCCCCCCGCAAAAAGGTGGCTCCCTGCAAGAGGTCAGCCTCCCACTTTCCACTCACACACTGATCCACCCGCCCCCAACCTTGAGTACAGGAGCCTTTACTGTCCACTGTTCTCTCCCCGCTGTACTTTAATCTTCCTCTTCTCTATGGGATCCTACTCATCTGCATTTAAATGCACTCATGATATTTCATCCTAAAAATTCTACACACACACACACACACACACACACACACACACACACACGCACCCGAGAATGGATAAATCCATTGCTGATATAACATTGCTCTCTAGCTATTTCTCTTTCTGACACTTCACGGTCAAACTTTTCAAGAGTTGCCTTCATTCAGTGACTTTCTTCTTCATTTCTTTCTGTCCTCCTCCCCCCACCCCCAGTACTGGGGATTGAACCCAGGGGTGCTCTATCACTGGGCTACATCCCCAGCCATTTTTATTTTTTACTTTGAGACAGGGTCTCCATAAGTTGCCCAGGCTGGCCTCGAATTCAGTCCTGCCTCAGCCTCCGGAGTTGCTGGGATTACAGGCGCGCACCAGCACGCCCAGCATTCTTCGTTCCTTCACCTCTCCTCACTCCTTAGTCCGCTCCACTCTGTATCCCACCCTTCACTCCACCAGTACTGCTCTGTAAACGCAGTGACACCAACGTCCCCAAATGTAGCCCACGTTATTCAGTCTTCATTTCACTCAGTCCTCAGTTATCTAGAGTGCTGCTGACTACTGTGCTCACAGCACTTTCGCTTCCTGGACTCTGTGATCACCACCTAGCTTTCTCTCTCTCTGTCTTTGGTACTGGGGATTGAACCCAGGGGCATTCTACCTCTGAGCCCTTTTTATTTTTTTATTTTTATATTTTTTGTGGTACTGGGGATTGAACCCAGGGGCGTTCTACGTCTGAACTACACCCCTAGACCTATTTTATTTTTTATTTTGGAACAGGGTCTCATTAAGTTGCAGAGGGCCTCACTTACTAAATAGTTGAGGCTGGCCACAAACCTGTGATCCTCAGTTTCAGCCTCCCAAGTACTGGGATTATAGGGGTGCGCCACCACGCCCGCTCCAAGCCCTTTTTATTTTGAAACAGGGTCTTGCTAGGTTGTTGTGAGCCTCGCTAAGTTGCTGAGGCTGGCCTGGAACCTGTGATCCTCCTGTCTCAGCTTCCCAAGTACTGGGATTACAGGCATGCACCACCAGACCCAGCTTATTCCTAACTCTCTAGCTGCTCTTCCATCTTTTCTGCCAGATAGTTGGCCTCTGTCCAGCACTGAGAAGAGAGTTCATCAGGGCTCAGTCCTAGGCCCCTGCTGGTCTAACTCTATGGTCTCCTAGGAGATTGCCTATCACCAGTGGCTTCATTACCACAACTAAACCAGCTGCTACAGCCCCAGCCTCTCTTCAGAGCACCAGACCCTATAACCAACCACCTGCTCGACATCTCTACTTGGCCATCTCAAACCCATCTTGATCAAGTTTGAAACTTGGAAGGGTTTACCAAACCCCTTCTCCCAGGGTTCCCTAACTCAGAAAATGGCACCACCATCCATCTGGTTGAAGAAGCAGAGATCTGGGTGTTTCCCTTGATTCCTCCTTATTTAAGCATTTACCACCTCTTCTGGTGTTTATTTCTCTCTGCCGGCACTACCTCTTGGTCTAGATACGTACCCTCCTAACTGTCCTGCACTCGACTCCTCCCCTTCCCCACTCCTTCACACTGCAATCGGAGTGATCTTATCCAGGGTACAAATTTGAGTACACCACTCCTTCACATGTCTCTTAGGATAAGGTCCAAACTCTGTAACATGCTACACTAGGCCCTGCATAGTCTAGACCCTACCTCTCCAACCCCCCCCCCCTTGTAGCCTGAACCAGCTAGGAACTTGTCTTGGACTCCCCAAACGGTCCCACCAACTTGAACTTCCTTTGGCCCATATCATAAATGTAATTATATAATTACAGTATGTTTAATTGTTAAAGCCCTCTCTTCAGCTAGACTCTGAACTCCAAGAGGGAACAGTGTGTCTGCCATGTTCACTTCTCCAGTGCTTAACCCTGTACCCTGTACCTAGTAGGTGGTCAGCATTGATTTGTTGAATAAATGAATAACATGTCTACCTACTGATGGTGAACGCCAGTCCTGCCGTGAGTAGGGACTATAGCCAAGTGGGTGTGGACTCTAGATTGAGTTGGTCCCCCAAAGTCAGTGTAACTGTTGTGGATACACTCCTCCTAATTGCACTGATTAATGGCACCATGGAGAGAATGCCCTTATGTTTTAATTTCAGGGCCAGGGCAGCTTTGGCTCTATGAAGGGCACAAGCTTAATTTCCTTGTTGCTTGCCAGCTGACACTGTAGCAGTTTGTTTAAAAACTCCTTGGCTGGCAGTCTTTGAAAGCTGTCTGTGGCTACTGGGAGTGCATTTAAATGGCAGACACATATGCATGGTAACAAAATATCAATCTGATGGCACACAAGAATCTTCTTCAGATGTTAGCTTTGTCCCTTCACAGCATTTTTTTTTTCGGTACCGGGGATTGAACCCAGGGGCGTTCTACCTCCGCACTACACCCCCGGCCCTATTTTTTTATGCTTTGTTTTTGAAACCGGGTCTCACGAAGTTGCGGAGGGCCTCACTAGGTAGAGAGAAAGAGAGAAAGAGAGAGTGAGAGAAGAGAGAGAGAGAGAGACAGATAGATCGCGCGCGCATGCGCGCTGAGGTTGGCAGCGAACCCAGATCCTCCGGTCTCCGCCTCCCAAAGTACTGGGATTACATAAGCGTGCGCCACCACGCCCGGCTCCTTCACAGCATTTAAAGACCAAAACAACAGGGCATGGCGGTGCACACCTGTAATCCCAGTACTTGGGAGGCTGAGACAGGAGGATCCCCAGTTTGAGGACAGCCTCAGCAAGTAGTGAGACTTTCAGCCACCTAAGGAGACCCTGTTTCAAAATAAAAATAAAATAGGGCTGGGGCATAGCTTGGAGGTAGAATGCCACTGGCTTCAACCCCCAGTAACGCACACGCGCACACACACACACACACACGACTTCTTTTTTGGTACTGGGGATTGAATTTAGGGGCATTCTATCTCCGAACTACACTCCAGCCAATTTTATGTTTTGTTTTTGAAACAGGATCTCACTAGGTTGCTGAAAGTCTCACTACACTGCTGAGGCTGTCCCCGAATCTGCAATCCTCCTCTCTCAGCCTCCCAAGTACCAAGATTAAAGGCGTGCACTAACACGCCCAGCCTCACGAATATCTTTATTTAAATCAAGGGACATTGACTCAAGATTATTTTTTCATGGAATGAAAAGAAACAGGCCTCATTTATCCATTAACATATACTTTCTGTAGAGTTCTTAAATAATTTCTAAGTTGTTTCTTTAAACATTTTATTAGCTTTCTAAATTGTGAAAGTAAATGAAACTGGAAAAACAAAACCCCAAGTCAATAAGGGTATAAAATTTACCTCTCTTCCTTCCCCCTCCCCAATCCCAAACCTGAGTAATGTGGCCAATGATCAGTGTGCATCATTCCAGATGTCTTTTCTATGAACACACAAAAATACAACTTGCTTCTTGCAGTTCAAGTCGTGTGATCAACATAAAAGCAGAAAGGTCTGAAGACTGCAAATCATAGCATTTCCAGAGTCACTGACTCAGAACTCGTTTCTAGAGGACCACGTGGCTCTGGGCATCCAGCAGCAAGGTACTCTTCTTTCTCTCCGAGTCTGGTTAAGAGCAAGTGCAGATGCTCCAGCGGGCTGAGCTCACAGGTGGCCCCAATTTTTTGCACTTCCTTCTTTTTGGCTAACTCCGCCTCCAACAACCTTCTGGAAGAAAAATGCAAATAGGAGCCAGGCGTGGTGGCACACGCTTGTAATCCCAGTACTTGGGAGGCTGAGACCGGAGGATCCCGGTCGGTGGCCAGCTTCAGCTACTTAGTGAGGCCCTCCGCAACTTAGTGAGACCCTGTTTCAAAATAAAGAACAAAAAATAGGGCTGGGGGTGTAGCTCGGAGGTAGAATGCCCCTGGGTTCCATCCCCAGTACCGCAAAATAATAAATAAATAAATAAGTAAATAAATAGAAAAATGCAAATAGTTGGGGGTGGAGGGTTCTTAGTTCCTCAGTACGATTATCTAGAGGAATTGTTTTCAGTTATTCAGAGATAAGGACCAAAGGAAGGGGGCGCTTCCAGGTGCGCCTCGGGCGGGTAGTCTCCCCACCGAGCGCGCGGGCCTTGCCGGCTGAGCTGGGCCTTTCAAACCTGAGCAACTTCTCCATCCGGTCACGCCGGGTTTACCTGGGGGCCCCAAAGCGGTGTCGACTCACCTTGACAAGCAGTGCTCTGGTGAGCCGGCAGGGGCGCTGGGCTGAGGGCGCGTCGGTGGTCGGGGAGCTCCGGCCGGCGGCTGTGGTTGGCTCCGCGCTTCCCGTAGCCTGCGGAGCCCATCAGTGTCCCTGGGTATCAGCTCTGCCTCTGGGGCTGCGGCGCGGGGCCCCGTGAGACCGCGAGGAGCCCTCTGCACTTCACCACGAGGAGGACCACAAGCCCACACCCCCTATGTCTTGGACGGCTTCATAAACGCGAGAATCCGGCAGCAGTGCCAACAGGGCACCACTGTGCGGCCTTGGGCATCTAAGAGGTGCAGGTAGTGGGCCGGCGGAAGTAAAGGTCGGGTGCGCCTCGGCCCTGGCGCTCCCCTCCCTCATCTCCCACGGTGGAACCAGTTCTCATCCGCCTCAGGCCTGGGGGGCGGCCGGGATCCGGTCGAGGCCCAGTCACGCATTAACTCTGGCCAAAGGACGGGAGTCCTCACCAAGCAGTGCGCTCTGCCTCCCAACGTCGGACGGACTGCGGAGGGACCAACTGCAGCCGGAGGAATTTAGTCCTGCGTTAGCACAGTTTTTGTTGGCTTAGAGCTCCAAGTTACTCTGTTTTTCGGGAGGGGGTCTACTTCCTAGGGGTCCCCTTTCTCCAGCCTAACTCTTTGCTTTCCAGGAGTGGGCGTGGAGGTCGTGGGGTCCTGGGGAAGCCACCGGGAGCGCGGGCCCGGGCAGGTCCTGGCAGCAGAGTGGCGGGCGGGCCAGAGCCGGCCTTCCCAAAACTTGGGGCGCGGGGCGGGCGCCCGCGGGGCGGTGACGCGAGGGGCGGCGCCGGGCCGGATTGGCGCGCCGGGCGGGGGCGGGGCCGGGGCGGCGCCGGGAGGCGGCGGCGGCGCCGGGAGCCGGGCAGAGCGAGGCGCAGCGGCGGCGGCGGCAACAAGTGCGGGGGCTAGCCGGAGCGGTCCCCGCCGCAGACACCG